>JAVKLA010000053.1:39051690-39119781 GCA_034782735.1 Sagittarius serpentarius | reverse complement strand
GAGCAAATACATGTGGTTGCATCAGGAATGCTCTCTCTTAGCACTGCTGTACCTTTCTTTCTGAGGGACAGACACAGGGACAGACACAGAGACAGACAAGGCAAGGAAAATAGTGAAGTAATGCAGTTAGCTGGGAGTTAGAAATATCCTTCTGCTTTCAGTGCCTGTGACTGTTCTTACAAAACTCTCAGAGTGGCCAGAGCTCTTAAAACATCACACTGGCTTTGTTTTGGCTCACATGTTTGAGGCAAAAGTTTTTGAGACTGTTGCTATGAGGGTAGAATGGGAAGCAGCATCTATCGAGTCAAGGACATTTTATGTTACCAAAAGTCATTGTTCACGATGCAAGTACCCAAAAACCAGATGAGAGCGTACCTCCATCCTGCAGGCATCCTGCAGACCCCATGTGTGTGGTCTGTGACTGTGGCCATGAAAGGACAAAGGGCTACAGAGACTGCAAAGTGATGCAAAAATCCATGTATGCACAAACTTGTACATAATGGGTGTGTTTCCAAAAGCCAAGCACAAGAGTATGAGCTAAAGATGAAATAACAGCCTTTCAGTTCAGTATGTCTGTGCATATGTTGACTTGCTGTGATTCTAGCAGTTCAATGTTGCACCATTTGTACTAGTGTGCGTTTATGCCTAGTAAATTTTTATTTTTTCACACTCCTGAGAGACATTGCAGGCCCCTTAGAAGAGCTCTGAACATATAAAACATGGAGCACCCAGAGCATGTGCTGAGGTCAGTGGTCTTTGACGGTCTGCAGGAAAATGTCACTGCTCCAAATAAAGGCATGGCAGTAGTGGACCAAGAGATCCTCCTCTTGTTATCTAATTCTCTAAAGTGTGCGATAAATACCTGCAATTGAACTTTGATCCAAACTCCAGCAGAAGAAAGGAACTTCTCTCTGGTCAGATGTCTAAAAATTGAAGTTTCATTAACATATTGGCTCTGTCCTAGCTCATTAAAAGCATGTATTCTTCTTCATTTTATTAAACCTGTCTCTGGCATCACATCTGGGTTATGAATCTGTCATCTGATCTGCCCATTTCCTTGCTTTTAATATTTCAAAACCATCATTAAAAACTAATATAAGCAGAAATTTCAATCTTGGATAATTATCACTAACTATTAATTGGTTTTCAGCTGGCATATTGTGTGCCAGGTGAAACATTCATAAAAGAGAAATTCCTTGAGCTGTCCTAAAAAGCAGGCTTACTGGGGAAAATCTTGATATTTTCAGCAGGTTTCAAACATCAAGTTTGTCAGTTGTTCCAAGTATTAGCTATAATATTTAGTATTCAATTTTATTTAAATGTATTTGTGGTTTTAATTAAAACAGACATTTCTGTGGAAAGCAGGGATCATTGTGAAAAGGTGCTCAGTAGAAAACCAGATGTTGTCTTGAGGGAAATAGATTCATTGCAATGTTTTTAACCAATCCTTTTATCCTTGCAGTGATTACTAACTGCTGTTGGAACTGATGAAAAATTAAAAAATAAAAATAAATAGTTGTATTGTGCATATTTTTTTAATTGAGATGTAGTCAGACTGAGAACACTGCTTGGAGAGGAAGCTCAGCACCAGAAAGAAATTGAGTTTGCTTGCAATTTTAAAGTGCATTTAAATAGTAACAAAAAAGCAAACATAAACCATAAGGAGCGAACAGAAGTTTGTCTTTTTAGAAGTATGGAAATTAATCAGGAGGAGGAAAATTGAAATTGTGACCAATCCGCAATTGCCAAAGATGCTTTTTATTCTCTTGTGTGTGTATCAGATGCCCTGATTCTCCTTTCATTGACACAGTTGTAAATTGGAAGTGAGTTTTGTGGGAGTTCGCCTGTTACATACATCCTGAGAATGAGACTCAGAGACCCGAACAGATTGCAACGAATAGATCTTCTTGCATGAACACTGGTAAAAACTGTCTGAATGCACTTAGTTTTGGAGCAATCTGTATTATCAGAAACCTAGATTAAGCATTATCTAATTAGATCCTATCAAGTACTGAGGACCTGCTCAGCCCTGTGTACCTCTCCAAGGGTCACCCAGTGATAACTGCCCGAAACAGGCAAGACCCCGTGCAACAAAGTTCTGCAAGAAGACAGTGAGTGTTCAGCTGAAAACAGCAAAGTAAAAAATGGATCAGGGAAATTTAACTTTTGCTCAGGATTTATCAAATTTGCAGAGGGAAGTTCTGGCCTCAAGGGAATACTGAGAGATACAGAGATCTCGTCTGAAAGCAGTGGTCATGTCTTCATTTATATCTACCAAGAATTTGGCCATTCTACATAATGATTTTGGGCCCAAAACTCTGAAGGCAATGCTCTACTCTTTAAATCATTGCAGTGACGATTAGAAGCAGATTAAAGGCGTCAGGATTTGGCCCTTTGTAGATTAATAAAGGCGTGCTGAATGGGAATTTTGTCTTTGTGATTTTCTTGGAAGTGGACGAATAAAGTGCTTTGATCTAGAAGGGGAGTGTGAAAGGTCACTGGCTAAGCATGTGTGCTGAAGTGCCCTGAGCCATCCAACATGATCAGCATAAATTAGAATCTGACTGCCCAGCTTTATTCATCTTTATTGATGTCTATATAGTTGCAAAGGCAGAGGGACTCTAACAATCCCAGCCAGCACAGAGAACCAACTGGGGCATGCAAAAATCCATAAAATGTTTAGTATTTCCTAATGGAAGTAAATATAGGAGTATATGTTAGTAATGCACAAGCCTCATAATTTTAGAGTTTGGATTTTGTTTGGACCTGGATCCAAACTTTTGGAAGCTTATCTGAAGTTTTCAAAATTACTTGTGCTTGCAAAATTGCAGCCAAGTTTTGAAAGTTTATCATGAGATTTTTTCCATTGTTTCTAGCCCTGGCTGAAGCAGTAGTAGTTGTTATTAATCCCCAGCTGCAAACCTATCAATATAATATGAACACATTCCCCAAGGCAAACTGACACACTGATTACAGCCCTTGGGAACCAGAAGCTGCATAAAATTGGACAAAACAGGCTTATGACATGTTCAAAATTCCTGCTTCAAGGTCACTTTTGGAAGCAGAGACATTTTACCCCAAAAAGCCACTAGATGTGTAGATTTGTGACAGCAGGAAGAAGCAGATTCAGCTTTGCATTTGTTTAGAGTATCCATTGCAGTTCAGCAGCCAGTTGCACAAAATCCTCCATCCCCCCTCCTACGTCCACAGAGGACCTCTGCTTTCCATACCACCAAGCTACCAGGACTTCATCTTGGTTCGGTTCCCAGAAACACAGGCCTTTGGGTTTGGAGGTCCTCAGTGTGTTACTCAAGGTGGCAATGGTCATTTCACCCCCTTGGAAAATGAAGCTTTCTTCTTTTGAAAATACTGCACAAGTAATAAGAGAGAATCTGTGATTTCTGACTACCTGACTATCTCTCTTGGATGAACAGTAGGCAATATTCAGGGCTCAGTGATTTGCAGAAAAATGCAATCATTTGAAAGTAAAATAGAACACCGTCAAAATTACCTGTCTCTGTTGAGGAAGTTCCTACGGTCAAGGCTCAACTATGTAAAAAACATGTCCCAAATGGCACTCCCTAAACCAGAAATCTTAAGAGCAAAACCATCATTTTGATCATTTAGCCTGACCTCTTAAGAAACAAGCCTTAACAAGCAATCCCTGCCTCAAGCCTCTAATGATGTTTGGCATATATCCTCTGGAAAAAGCTAAGGTCCTGAGCTGAAGATCCCAAATGATGGGAGATTCCAACATTTCTGTTGGCATTTTATTCTAACGGCTAATAATTGTCATTGCTCAAAACAAGAATGTTCTTTTTCTAGTTGTACCATCAGGGAGCAAATATTGTCACCATTGTAAAGAGCTTGACACCAGAACATAGTTAACTCATAGCTGCCAACTCTTCAACCGTACTGATTTTCATTTTCCCATTGGAGAAATTTTTCCTAAATGGGCAGTGAAATAGCATAGTTACTATAGGTGCCAAATAGAACCCAAACTAAGCATTCAAATGGACTTTTGTTTTTAAAATTAAAGAAAAAAAGTTTACATTTACAACACATGCCTTTTGTTTCCCTTTAAACTGGAAACACAGTATATAATTTTCAACAACCACATTGCCTCTATTTTTTCCGACCACAAATTAACCATAGTTCAGTGCAGTGAAATGCAGTAAGACCGATGGAATGCTTCTGCCTAAGGGATGACTTACCCCTAACAAAAATTATGCTTTGCTTCCTATTTGTTGTGTTCAATAATATTGCCTCTCTAAATACTTTTGGTTCAGTACTGACACCAAATGAAGAGGAAAGCCTCCAGAATGTACAGACGTGCAGGCTTATGTTTCGTTTGTCTTTGTTCATTGTCCTAATTCAAACCAGTCACCCAACCGCTGACTTATGACTCTAGGAGGCATATTGTGGGGTTTTTCAAATACATTTCACAAAACCACCCAAACTCAAAGGGTAAATTTCTGTCCTCAGCTACACCCCTGCAAGAGCAGCAAAGTTTATAAGTTTGCACATGTACAACAGTGGTTTTTAAAAAGATCCTGCACATTGCCTTTTTAGTTTGTTATGTTTGAAAATACAAATTATTTACTCCAGACATGCATGACCAATTTCTGCAAGGGGCCAATAAACAAAATATAGATACTTTGTACATCTACCAGTAGATAAGCATACTTTGCTGGCTATGATCAGGAAACTGCAGTTTGAGGATTTGTTTCCTCATCCACTTCTTTCAGAGATAAAATTTTCTCATTAAACATAGAGAAGGGGAATAAAATGGAGCTTTTCTCCTACACCCTCTGCCCTAAATTGCATATCTGTAATGAGAAAGTTCAAAATTCTTTTCAGATGTTAATTAAAAATCTCACTATCCATTAGAATTACTCCTTGGTACATATTTATACCCAGCCTCATAGCTGCTGAATGTGTGAGAACACACTTACTAAGGAAGTACTGAAAAAAACCCATATTCTCCATCAGAAGATCTGTCCTAATTCCCTTTGCAGAATTAGTGGCTGAATGCATCAAACACCTGCCATGTTCCTGAAAGCTGGTGTGAACCTGTAATTCTTCTGCATGTAAATAGCTCCACCGAGATTAATGGGAGTATTCAAGCAAGCACACTGGGTGGCAGGATCAGGCCAGCAGTTAGCACGTCCCTCACAGTTACAGTGACTTCTCTTTCAGATTTAACAGCTGTCATTGCTACAGAATTCCCATTAAATTTTATCACTTGTATCCCAAAAGAACTGAGACTTAATAATACAATAACTGTAATCAGGAAGAACTTAAGAAAACTAAGTCCTATTACATGCAATACCCCATCATTGGTGAAAAGAATGGTGTCTGTCATTTTATTGCTGCCTGGTTTTAGCCACTTTATTTAAAATTTGATTGAAACTTAAATAAGGATTTACTCTACGAATCCTTACCTGCTCAAGTCTCTGCTAAGTTAGAACAGTGAACTTTTTTTCCCCTTAACCTGTAGAGAAAGGAAAGTTTGCAGAGAAATATTTGAGCTGTGAGCAATAGATTTGAAGACAGAATTAAAAGTCAAGAACTCTTGTGAGGAATTTATCTCATCTAACATTAGTCATCTGAAAGTGGGAGTCTAGTCTAAACTTGTCATCTCCGATGCCTCAGTGTCCAGAATATGAACAATTCCATCTTAAAACAACTGTCAAAGGTAGGTGAAATAATTACTCCCTAGAAATGCTCTTTTCTGCTTGTAGAAAGCTCCAAGATGAGCAGCTAGGACTAGGCAACCAAGCTTTAGATGGCTAACATGCAGCAAGAGTAAACTGCTGCTCAGTGTCCATTCAGTATCTTGAGCCTTTCCTGGATTTTTGACCACAGAGACAGCTCTGTAAGCAAGTAGTGCAATTTGCATCAATAACTGGGCTTGGCATGCTGGGATGAGCTGTGTTGATACAGATCTCGCTCTATGTATATTGTACATCTGTCCTATGGTAGCTACCCACTCGGTCAAGATTCCAAGCGCTGAGGTCTCAGCCTGTCTCCTTGATCAGTTCTAATGAAATGTATGATTTTGTGATGAAATCCAGACTAACCTCTGCTCGATATTCAACTTGCACTGTAATCTCAAAGATTCAGGCTGATCTTGCTTACAGACAGAGCATTCTGATAATGCCTCTGCTGCAAACCTGGCCAATTTCCAAGAAACAACACTGTGGTTCTGGTTGAGTTGTGTCTGGAGCGTTGGCTTCATCCTGATGGTAAGCCAGAGGAGGCTCTGCTCTTAATTCTCTGTTCTACTTGAATAGCTGGACTGAAATCCCTAAAGCAGGTAACGTAACCTCAGGAACAGTCTTCCACCAAACTTCAGAAGAATAACTGTTTAGAGCTAAACTCTAAAATTCGCACCCTTCTCAACCTTTATGCCAGCCCTGAGCTCCCAGACAGCATGGTCTGGGCTGACAGCAGTCAGGGCATCACACGGTCATTGGAAGGATTCACTGATTTACTGCTGTGGCATTTTCTTTAGACACTGGGCTGCTGCCCTGCAAAAACATGGATTCACTACCCTATCTGACAATACTTACTGGTGTACCTTTGTTGATGTATTCATGCAGAATGGGGTTTTACTATGTTTCCCACCAGCCTGGCTCCATTCCCCAGATACCTATTTTTCTGAAACAAGCAGTTGACATTGCCTCCATTTTCCTACTCCTTCATATATGGGTTTTCCCCTATACCCATCAGGACTAGAAACATTTTTATTTTCTTTAATGCTTAAACCAAGCTCAGATTAAGGCAGAAGTGTCCACCGGTACTGTGAAAAAGAGCTGTGACCCCCACTCTGCACAAGGGGTTCTGCAGGTATCAGTGCCCTGATACAAGGACAGTGCTACTGGGTCGAACCAAAGATTGAACTGGAAGTGTCTTGGATTGGACAACAAATGCCTGGGAATAAGCAAAAAAACCAGGTGAGAATATAGTGATACTTTACTCCAAACACTCCAAGCAATGAGTGATTTGTGGTTCCTGAACCCAGTGCAAGCCTTTTGGCATTTCATAGTCCTCAATGAATTTCTTTTCCATGGTGCTGCCTAGTAAAATACTGACCAGTGGTCTTGAACCCACATAAACTGTCAGCACCCAGTGTCCTCTGACACTGCAGAGCTTAACTGCTCAGTGAATGAAGGACCACCATCTCAGCCCGCTTCGAACGTGCCCCAGGAGGTTTCATGTGGTCTCCTTGTGGTGGATGGATGACAAACAGTTGTTTCCTTACCTTTCCATCACACTTTTGACTTCATATCCTCTCTCCATTTTTTCTGTTTTTCTGAAGAGTCATACTCTAATTATTCTTTTTATAGACACTAGTCCAGACCTTTGACAATATCTATTGCCCTCTTTGTATCTTCTCCAGCACTGCTATGTTTTTTTCTGAGGCAGGGAAATCAAAACTGTGCAAAGGTGCTGGCACACTATGGATTGATCAAGGAAAAATATTATTTTCTTTTCCGTCTTCTATTACTTCCATAATAATCAAGCACTGAACCCATGTTTCTCATTGAGCTAGGTCTTATAACCCCAGATATCGTACCTATGTTGTAAGTCAGCTTTGACGTCACTGAATATATGATGCTGAGCCTGTAGATGACAGCCCAGACGACATGGTGTTATTTAAGAATGGGGAATGTGAGAAGGACCCTTTCTTGCCTTTCATTGCTCTCCACAAGTACTAAGGACAGCTGCAGCCTTTGTGTTCTGAAGTGCAATCGAAGGAAACCTGTTCTGGAAGAAATATTCCCCCTGGCCAGACATGGAGAGAGTGAAGTTATTTGGAGTCTCTTCTGATGTCTTCCACCTCCATGACTTCCACCTGGCATTGCATTACAATGGATCCAGCGGCTGCTGAGCCCTGAGAAGCAACTTCAGTCCCGGCTTCATCCACACAAAACTCTGGTCCCTATGGGCCAGAGATAAGAAGGTGTAGGTCAGGACAACCAACTGTCTGAGATAGAAGGTCTCAAAGCTTATAAGCTACGTAAATGCAGCAGCTGCGAAGGAAAGAGAAGCAGAGGTCTGTGCGCAAGGTGCAACGCTTCACAGGTCAGCTTTGTTGGAGCACTGCCCCGGAGGGCGCTGCCTGCCATCTCTCCCAGTGGGGGTTCATGCTTCTCTAGTGCAGCCAGGTCCCACATAACCCAGAACTCTCTTCTCCCCTCTGTGCTGCCCTCTCACTCTTGTTAAGTACTTCTGTGAACTCCCATACTGCTTTACCAGCAGCCCCACCAGGCTGCTGCATTACGCTTCTGCTTGAGCTGAGGGAGGGAGGTGGGAGCTGGGAGGAGAACAGAACAGCAGTGGTTCTCTGTTTTTCCTGGATGTCTTTCCATTCACCCTCAGCTGCATTTTCTCCTCATTCAGAATAACTAGCATTCTTTGGGGCACATCTCTCCTCACAAATCTTGAGGAGGCGGAAGTGTTGCAGAGCTTGCCGCTTCAGTAAAGAGCGTGTTATTCCAAGACTAAGATCTTATTACAATTCCCTTACTACAGCAACACATTTTTTCCGCTCCTTTTCGAAACCTCAAATGTTGTTATGGCGTCAATGGTAAAGAAGTTTAGGCTTGCTTGGATTTCAGTGTCTTGGCCTTGGATGGAGAGGAAACATTATTTCTCTAAATACATGAACCCTTATGCACACACACACACTTGCACGCTCCAAGACCCCAGTCTTGCAATAGGATCCGCTCGTGCGTAGCCTTGTGCCTGTCCAGAGTTGTGCTGAATGCAAATCAAGCACATCTGACAGCTCAGGCTCTTGTAATGCAGCGCTTTGGTAATGCTGCTACTAATGTGATCCAGGAAAACAGCAGCATGGTTCAAACCAAGCTAGGCAATGGTCCCAGTATAGTAGAGAACAAGATAAAGTTAATAGCCAAATGATGCTGCAGGGACTCTGTGCACATCCAGGTCTCCGCCTTCAGCCTGGTGGGGGAAAATGTGGCTTGTGCTCCCCACTGCCAGGCAGAAGCGGTGGGAGGAGAGACCCCAGAGCTCATCCTGCTGCAGCTCTGGGCAAGCAGGCAGTGCTTCCACCATGGTACAATGGCACAGAAAAGCACCTGCTGCTATGCTTCCTCAGCCCCCTTGGGTTTCTTCCCTCTGCATATGTGAGCTGGGAGGGAGCTGAGGGGCACAGAGATCAGTACTGGAGTTTGGGAGAGGTTCTGGTGCTGCTGTTGCCTCCTTGGGCTCAGTTTCGTGCCCTGCGTGCAGCCTGCACACCCTGGTCCCCTTCCATGGGGCACAGACCAGGGCACATGCATGGGTCTGTCCCATCTCTCAGAAGACCAGCGCAGAAACCTAGCCCTCCTTGATGACTTTCTCAGCACCCAAGGCACTTGGTGCTCTCTTTGTCACCAAAGCATCTCCACACCTTCTGGCCTTCAGCACATTTTTTCCTTCAGCAGCCCAGGGATAGGATGGTCTATTTATCACACTTGAGAAAGAGGCATGGAGGGAGGCATAGTCAGATTGCTAATGACATTTAGGTGCCTGAAGATGCAGATATGCATCTGGCGGAATTGTGAAGCACGTGGAGGCACTTCCCTCCCGCTGCACTTGAGCCAGGTCCCACAGTGGGTCTGGGCCGTATGCCGTAGGAGTCGGGCAGCATTTATAACAGGCTCTGTCTGTTGATGAGACTGTCAAAACCCTCTGTATACTCCAAGAACAGCTTGTTCCCTACCAGTGAAAACTGTTATTCTCGCACTGTTATTTCACAAGTTCTGTTTCCAGCAGTGCCTGATCACAGATAAGACAAATGTAATCTCAATATGTACCTCTTGGACTTCGTTTATCCAGGACCAGCTAGGCATCATAGCAGGAAGAATGACATTTCATTTCTTCCTCCAGCAGCACCTCCTCTTCTCTGCGTGTTTGTTTTCTTCCACTCAAACCTGAGTTCAAAACAACACTGAAAAACACTGGAGCGGGGATAGGATAATCCCGAGCTGGAATCAGTTTCAGTCTTGCCAGATGGACAGGTACAGATCTGATTCAAAAACAAATCTGTTTTTCCTGCAGCCTGCACTTTACTAGTGGCTTCCTACAGGCTCTTGGTACTGTTTAATACCTCTCACAGAAGCAGTGACTGAGCCCAGCACTTGCACCCCAGCTCCAAAGCATCTTGGATGCCTCGCTCAAATGTGGACCTTGCCAGGGCAGTGGGGATGAGTGAGATGTTTGGGACTTTTCCCTGTGACTGCCATGAAGCTGATAATCTCAGCAGCGGATTCAGTGATCTGGCATCAAACCTGTGGCTGGACAAGAGAGCTTTGCTATTAACAATTTTGGAGCCCTGAGTAATGAGGATTTGCAGAAGGAGCACCTGCATTTCTGAATCTTAATCAGAATTAGCTTTTTGAAGATTAAAAAAAAACGAGAATGACTTGGCTCGGGTTCCCCCTGTCTGAACAACAAATGTTCAGAAGACTTGCTCGAGCCTACAGAGAAGGGTGACTGTCTGGCTCAGATCTGGATTTCATCTCACCCAGGTTAACAGGATTCTGGGATACAATGAAGCTAAATGGAAATCTTGTCTTTTGAGCCAATCTTCACTTGTCCTTGTTCCTGTGAGCCTCACAGTTGGCTATAACACTCCAGAGTAGTAACGGCAGAGTGGTCTTTCCAAGGATGGAAACTCTCCTGTGAATTAGAAGTCATTTACATACTGTAAAAATCTGGATATTATTTTCTCCCAGCGTTAACCGGAGATGTAAAGACTCAGAGACAGGGTGCCAAGTCAGAGTTAAAATAAACATGTGAGGCAGGCATAAACTGTCATCCAGTATGGCCAAGCAGCTTCTGTGTCCTCTTTCCCGTCACGAAAATTAACCTGAGAAAAGGCAGTGCAGTGCAAAGCAAGAGAGTTAAGTTGCACTTACCTTGGAGGAAAGGCTGGACAGCAATTGTTTAACCCATCCCCTTTACCTGATTTCTGATAATAGGAGAAAAAAAATGTGAAAGCTGATATCCCCTTTATCTTAAAAGACAGAGGCTCATTTTTGCTTCTCTAAGAGTTGCAAACAGAAGGAGCTGGGAAGAGAGCAGCATCGTTCAGTTGCAAGTCACGTAGGTCAGCCACAGCAAGCTGCTGTGTGCTTTCCTGAGACCAGAGCATGGTGGTGACACTGGGACAGAGGTCCTTACCCCATGCCACCATGCTAGGAGAGCAGCATCCCCCTAGCCTGGCTTCTTTTTTCTGGTTCTTTACTGTACGGCCTCTGCATCTCCTCTCCTCAGCAGACAGGTCCCTTTCAGTGCCTGGTCCCATTGGCCAAGAGTCATGGTATTAGTTCATGTGTCCTGTGTCTGCTCCAGGGCCTCCCTCTGGTGGTGATGCCCCCTGGGAGAGCCCCAGGCCACCAAAACATCTCCCAGATATCCACCCCTGTGACAGTTTGCATTTAGCATTGAACTAAACCCTGAACCCCTGTAATCTGGAGAGCCACAATGGTCCTCAGAGGGCAGGATGGCCCTTCTCAAAACCTAAACCCCTGACTGGGCAGAGCAGGCTGCAAGCAAACCTGAGAAAGGGAGGAAAGAAGTGGAGACCTCAGGAGAAAAAGTATATTTGAGGGTTTCTGAGTGGTATTCCCCCTTGACCTCTTTTTAATTGACTGCAAAGTCCTCTTAGTATCCAAATCTCTTCTTCCAGGCTCACACCTTGACTGTGTGCAATATTTGGCCAGGCACCTTGACTGAGCTCCTGCCATGCAGAGCATCCCTCTCTGAGCAAAGAAGACTAGCTCTGCTGTCCTGCCAGACACATTTCAACAAATCCAGCATATTGGAAGAGAATATCTCCTTACACTCTGAAAAATACCTGAGAAGTCACTGAGACTCAAGGGGCATCATACAGTGGAAAGGGGAGAGGTCAGTTTTCCCAGCTGAGTCTCCAAACTAATCCCCAGAGCAAAAAAAATGCTCCAGAGTCCTCGTGAGGGCTGTTGTTGGCAAACTTTACACAAACAGGACTCCGGCAGACACTGCCACAAGGGTCCTCAGTGTTTCCCTCAGCCCGTGTCTCTTGTCTGCTGAGGAGCGATGCAATATTTGAATGTGAATGGCACGCACTTGTTGGCGGAGAAACTGGCATTAATCAGCAGCCTCTGAACTGAAGCTCCAGCAGCTTCCAGGCTCTTGGCGGGAGCTGCTCGAGAGTGAGAAGGGGAAAGTGGACTCAGAGGCCAGCCCTTGGCACAGCAGTAGTGATTGAGGCATGAGGAAATGGCTGCAGCCATCAGCAGAGAGGAATTAGGCTCACAGGATCTCCAAGACCTTTAGGATTCTTCTCCTTCCTATTATTGCTTGCGACAGGATTGATAAAGCACCCCAGAAAAACCACCAAGCAGCCATTAGCAAATATCAATCTTTCTAATCTTGTTTTCGGCCTTGAGTGATTGAGACCAGGTTGGCCATGAAACATAAACCAAGAACGCATGAGTTTGGGAAAGAACTAAATCCAGGCAGCAAGCAGTGTCAGAGGAATAGTAACTCTCAGCAAAACTGACGCATATCAGACCTGGCTTCCACTGGATAGCCTCAGACTGGATTTCCAGTAAATATAAACCAGTGCAGCTCCACTTAAAGGGTTTTACACACCAGCTGGAAAGCTAGCCAGGATATCAAAGCTGGCTTCACCCACCGTTGCGTGGTACTTCTGCCTCTGGCTATAGCCTATGGGCTTCAAATGCTGCTGGGGAAGGCATGCACCCGTCTGATAGTCAGATACCCGAAGCACCCAAATAATAAAGCCTTCTAGGTCTTGGATGCCAGCTAACTTCCAGGTTTCTTTCCCCTCAGAAGAGCTTTCATCATATGGCCCACTTCAGAGAGGACCGCTCGTCTCTCATCTCTGCCTCTGCACTCCAGTCACACTGTAGTTTGCCAATGACTTACATTTGGTCTTCTTGATAGAGACCACAGCTGCTTTTTTAGAAAACTCAGCTAAGCTCATATGCATAGTTGAAAAATGAGCAAGTGAGTTAAGAGCTTGAAGTATTTTAACAGTTCAGCAGCAAATGCTACTAGCCCTCCTTTAAAAATAGGTGATTCGTGCAGGGTAAGGAAGCCCATCTCCTACCAAAGCAGGCTTTTATTAGAGGCAGACTTAAAGCATAAGTCTTTAATAAGGCTGGATACATAGCTAGGGCTAATACAGTCATGTCTCAATGGAGCTGCTTCCCAGATGCTGACAAATCAGACAACTTCTTCTTTGGCTTGGAGATCCTATCTAAGTAGTAAAACTGCTTCCACATGTTCATTATGTAGTGCAGGGTTGCTTTTGTGGTTATTAATGCATATACTGTGCAGAGCAGAGACCCTGGCCTGCTTAAAACATGGGTCTCCTCTCACTGCTCAGTGTCTGTCTCCAGCAGCATGTCCTCTGATGTGGAGAGAGAGAAAAGACCCAATTTTCTACCCCTTGAAATAAGTAATAAGTCAGATTCTTAAATCACTTCCAAGCATTTTGTAATCCTTAGATTTAGGGCATACAATATTCTAAGTTAAGCAGAAAAGGTCTGCAAAGGTTAAAGACAATAAATCAGAAGACAGGAAGAAGGATTAAAGAAATGAAAAAGAAAGGTAATATAGGACTTGAAATAACCAATGGGCGGCACTGAGCAGAGAGGATTTGGTGACAGTTTGATGGAAAGAAGCTTTAAGTAAGAATGTGCATCTAACCCCACTTCTCTGTGGTTGTTTTTTTTCTTCAGGTGTTGAATTTTGCATTAGAAATGTTGCAGTAACTCACAAGAAAATGTACCTCTAACAGTGGCAGTAACTCAGTCCCAGCTTATGGCTGGCTGGCTAACTGTGTTCAGGGCTTGTGATAAAAAACTGATATGAAAGCAGATCTCAATTATTCATGTCTCTGACTGCAACTTCCTTCATCAGCCTGGAGAAGTCGCGTAACCTCTGCACCTCAGTTTCCTCTTACGCTGTGCACCTGTGGCAATAATGGAGTTTTAATCCGGACACTGATGCACCAAATTGAAACGTGAGTATGAGAGGTGGCAAAAGCACGGTCTGAGCCCAGGAAGGCTTTACCAGGGTAAAACATGTGCAGCACCTGTAATGCTGGTGGGACCACTTGTCTCGCCTGAGCCTGGGAGGAGGGCTGCAGCCATGGCTATGGCTGGGCAAGATGGGACCCCACCACCCAGGAGGCTGGATCTGCTGCTGATGGTTCATGTAGCCTCTGTTCAGGCCGTGGTTGCCAAGAAAGGTATAAAGGCAGGTACGGAGCAGCCATGTAAAAATTAAACAAATCAAAGGTCTGAACCCCCATGCTAGAGAGCAGCGTTTGCATGGAGGTGTGTTTGCAGGAGCTGCAGAGACGCACCCTGTTACCATCATGTTTATTAGCAAAGCAAAGGTGCACCCCCCAAAATAACAGCCTGATACGGACTGCACCAAAATCAGTGGAAAGACTCCCACAATATTCAGCAGCATTTGGCTTGAATCATAAGAGCCCTTTAACTTCTCCATTTACAGCATTCCCTAGCCAGGAATGGTGTCCATCCTTCACACACCACTGGATGCGAGAGGGGAAGTTGTACATGGCTAAACAAAGGAATTTGTTAGGATGGCAGGCAAGTGTTGCTGGCTGTCTTAGATGACCAAATCTGCAACTTCAGGTCAACACAGTGTGTTAAAAGTCAATGAATATCTTGGCTGGGAAAAAGAAATTTGAAAAATAGCTGTTCAGATATATTTAAAATAAAACTTCTCATTTGAAAGATGTTATTTAGATGATTACCTGTATTTCCGTTATTTTAAAGGTTAAACACAATGTCAGGAAATTAACATTTAGTTTGGGATTGGATTTTTAATCTGTTTGACTCTGCTTTGAGTGAATTTCATCCAAAAAGTTTTTTTCAAGCGTTTCATTTTGATATGAAAACTACAAAGCCAGTTCTGTTTCAGGACAACTCCAACTTATCTTTCATATTCTGAGTTTTTAGTTCTGAGGCCACACTAGAAAAGCAGCTATTCAGACAACCTTAATTATAGATGTAACCATAGTCATCTCAGTGTCAGTAATGAGCAGATAACCTCTTGGGCCGTACTGACTGGCAGTGCAGCAGGAAGACAATGCTGTGTATTTCAGATTTATTTAATATTCCCTTTGTAAATCCATTTCTCCTGCTCCTCTGCTGTTTTCCCAAACATCATTTTAGTGGAATATAGGAGCAGCACAACAGTACAGAGTTTTGCACATACAACACACACAGCCCACTCCAGGCACAAAGCAAAAGCCAAAGAAACACTGACTGAGTGGATTTATATGCACATTCTTATTTAAAAACTCTTAATATCTAACTACAGCTTCTCGTTTCACAGCCAGTAACTGCTTCTTTCAACATGCTGATACACTCACAAATCCTAGAAGGAAAAAAGATGCAATTGACTTGCAAACCTTATACTCCTGTACTCAGCCTCAGCCTCCTGGTGTGTGTGCAAAGCTTCTCTGTGCATAGTAATCAGCAGTACCGACGAGCGCATTGGGCACCTTCATTCAGAGCTGTCTCCTGGGTCCGTGATGCTCCATGCAAAGGCAGGACCCTGGCAAATGCAGCAGAAATACTGCTCGTGAAGGGTCAGAGTCACTCGTCAGGTGGCAAAGGCAGAATGGGTTTTCAGCTCTGTTTTTCCGTGTGAAAATAGCCATGCTTTATAAGCACAGTGACACAGGGCACGTGAGAACAGACTCTTTGATAATCTCTATTACACATCTTCCCAGCAGGTGGGTGAGACATAGGTGGGATGGGAGGATGCTCCGAGGCATGTGCTGGGACAGGATGCTGGCACAGGGCTGCGGTGCTGTGCATGGGACCTATCTCCCAGGAAACATGCCCACCTACAAGTTCACACTTAATCTAAATTAGTTGTTGGGGCTCTTCTGTTGGCAGGTGGTGAAAGAAGGCACTTCAAGAGGTGGCTCGGACTAGTCTAAGGTGAATCCTAAAATGGGTGGAAAGTTACTCAAAGCTGCTCGGCCCATGGGGACATTCCCAGCAGGTAATCCTCTGTATGAGAAGCCTCAACTCTCCATAAACCCAAGACGTGCGTGCGTCTGCCTGATGTGAATGATGGGAGCTATGGCCTGGGAAGGCTGCAGGATTTTCATTGTGAGCCAACCCTGCCTGATCAACAGCTCCCCATCCCAGACCTCCCTAGCTCAGCTACAAACATGATTACCTCTACAGCTCTGCCCCACAGTGATGCAGATTGCTGCCCACAGCCATGGGGCAGTTTCAAAAAATGGCACAAAAAGTGTTGTCAGAAGAGGGCAGCTGTACCGAGCTGCAGGTCCCCATCACACCCGAGGACAGGCAGAAAAGATGGAGACCCTGACTCCTTGGGAACTGCAAGCCTACTCGCACACAGTGAAGATTCCAGTACTGGGGAATTTAAGCAAAAACATTGCATATTTTGGTGCTGCATCTCAAAACCCAAGCTAAACGTGGTTTCCTCTGGTTCTAAACTCAAAGAGATGTGGCAGAATAAAATCTTTCAAATTTCAGGTATGTATGAGCTTTTTAGTAGCTAGGTTGGTAATCAGTAAAAGTATTATAGAATGAGATATTTATTCAACTGTGAAGCCGCTGCCATGTAAATTACTGGCAGTGAGATCTAAGCAGTGTTAAGTTTAAGTCTGTTTACGTATGCTTATGGGTGTATTGCACATGACTGTTGCCATCCATAACTGCTGGAGCAGTAAGGCCTGGATGCATGACACCTTTTGGAAGAGACACGAACCTTCACGCTTAAGATGGCCTAATTACCAAGCTGAGAAGGACATTTTTTTTTCACAGCAGGTCAGTCCACAATTGGTTTTTTTAGGAGCAGTCAATGTTCGTTGCTGTTAGACCCAATGGCCAAAAGGCCTGACCACTGGACTGGCACAACCATGTCTGATTCGGTCTGGCAATGTTTCCACTGCATATGGTCAGGTCTTCTGGAGCAGAGTATCCCTTTTGCTAAACTTTTTTCTAAACATTTTATTGTGGGAATTTCTTTGGGGGCAGTATTACTCTTACTTTGGACTTTGTAGGAAAAACCCTAATCCTCCCTTTCAGCTGATTTTTCATACTTTATTAAGAACATAATTAGAATCTTTCTATACTAAAAAATATTTTGCCAGAGATTGATAACGGTGTGCAGACTAAGGATAAAGGCAAATTTAATCACTGTTTTTATTATTCTGTTTTCCTGAGTAGGGTAATTTCCCATCATCCTAAGTGGCGCGAACAGCCACAGGCTTGAAATAGTGATGATGGAATTTCCTGGGAACAAATTAAAGTCGAGGCACTGGGATATTACAGTAATAGTGTGGTAAAGGAATGTGCCTTTTACTATATGCCTCCATCACATTGATGTATATTTTGGCTAACGCCAAATGTCACTTGTGAAATGTGTACTACATTGTGTCCCGTGTTTTTCTGGCCTCTCTCAGACCGAAGTGGGGAGCACTATACTGTGTTAGTCACTCCTGATCATGGTCCTGCAGCGTTTTCCCATGCAGGCAGAGCTCCCACTGATTTCCAGACGGACATGTAGAAGTTAGGGTTTCTGGATCCATCCCCACCATGGTAAAAATAGACAGTTACTTGGTTGTTTTCATTAAAAGAAGGGGAAGGCGAGCATTATATAACAGGAGGTTTTTTTGTGGGGGGGAGCACTGGTTTATTTAAAACCTCCAGTGATAGCTGCTTTCCCTGACAGGAATTGGCTCTGCAGCAGGGCACGAAAGCTGGGATCTTGCCATTGCTGGAGAGCAACGCTCTTTTCTTTATTAGCAGACAATAAGCCACATTCAAGACATGCTAAAGAGTTGGAAGACAAGCAGCCAAAGCAGAGAAATTCAAAGTGAGGGCTGGTGCTTGGGAGCCTGGTGTTTGCATTTGCCTGCAAGGGAGAGGCAGACGCAACTGAAGATGCGGCAGCTCTTTGCCAGTGCTCTTTGTGCTAGTAAGGATCTGCAGGCAGAGGCAGTTTTAATTGACACCTGTGCTAATTGCTTGCCCTCAGCAGGCGGAAGTCCTGCAGGACTGGAGCAACTGGGCAAATGCTGAAGGCAGGGCACAGCAGGGAGGAGATGGCGTTTTTTAGGGTGGTGAGGGAAGTTGAGGGCCCACTTGCATGCAGTGAGTGAGGAGAAGGGCTGCACGGGGGCTGGAGGCTCTGTTAGCAGAGGAGTTTGTCCCTCGTGTCATGTGGGGAAGAGGGAACTCGATGCTTGTAACCCTGCTGCTGTTCCCTCTCTGTCCGGGCTCTGCGCACTGTCAGCTGTCTCCTCATGACCCACAGCCAGGTCTCACCTAGTCAAAGGATACGGCCACAGTTCTGTTGAAAAAACATGACCGGCCACTCAGGGTGAGCCCAAAGGCTGGTTTCTTGTCTCTGGCAGAGCCCAAGAGAAAATGCCCAAAGAGAAAGAGAGCAGGACTTGTCTACTCTATCCCCATCCCTAGGCGTTCTCCTGGCTGGTTCCTCTACGGATCCATGTCTCCTCAGGAGAGGCATGGAGAAGCATAGCTCACCAAAGCCCTGGAGGACGTTCCTCACCTGTGGCCTCACACCAGAGCTCCATGTGCTATGGGACAAGGGAGCGGGTCTGTGGGGTGGCTGCAGAGGGGTGCTGGCACACCCCGAGCTGGCTGCAGGCCTCCCATGGGACGCCAGCACTCTGATGGCACCGCGCTGGGTGCCCTCGAAAGCCCTCAGGCCAAAGTGTTTCGCATTGTGGGTGCATTGATCCAAAGCGCAGTTTGCCTATTGTTTTCAGTGGCATTTAGGTTGGGCCACAAGGCCCTGAATAAACACACTGCTGAGCCTGGCAAGACAAAGGGACTAAAGCACCTGATTTGAACAAGGCTTTTTTTTTTTTTACTTATTCCCTGCCTGGGGACTTACGTGAAGTGTAGAGTTGGGTTTAGAAGGACAATACGCTGTCACTTCCATGGGACTTCAGCAAATCCTGATGGGCCTTGCAGAGCACCTGGTTGTGGGCTCTAAAAGTAGGCCCTCTTCCAAATGAAATACAGAATACTCTCACTGGGAACAACAGGCTGTGTTCATACCTTGAACCAGTTTTATTGGGATACTGGGGTTCACAACATGGAAAGGCAAGGTGAGGTAGCAGAGTCCTGCTGAAGGCCATTTGAAAAGCCTCGTTTCAGAATGGCCACTAAATAAAAAAATACAGCAACCTTACAAAAATGTATTTCAGCGCTGAGACGTTAATTGTCAACACTGAGCCAAGGGCCATTTCTCACATGTAGTTTCAAATAATAAAAAAAAATGTTGGCATGTTGGCACAGCCTTTGCTACAGCGGTTCCAGAGGAGCAATTAAACAGGAGCCACTCGGAGCCAGCTCGGGGAAAAATGTATGCCCGTGATCTCAGAGGGGGAAAGACCGTGCGCCTGCATGCATGCGTGAGTGTGCAGGTTGTTTTTTTATTTTTCTTAGCCATATTTGTGCATTATTTTCCTGTGTGACCATGGCACCTTACTTCAACAAACAGTCTGAAAGGCATATGCTTTGAGCAAAGGGCAGAAAAACTCTCCTGACCTTTTTTTTCCTCTTATCTCAGTGAACATGCCATTTTTTGATGCTTTTCCTAGGGCTTCTGTGACCTATGCTTTACACCACCTGGCTGGTTTAATTCATGAATCTTCTATTAATATGACAGGCTCTGCAAAGCCAAAATGTTAAGGAGACAGATGCCATCAGTATCTCTCAAGGGTAAATACTTGAAGTTTGCTCCCTTTTTGTGTGGCTGGTCTCTGTTCCAGATCTTGGCACTGTGGCTGAGCTACTGAGACTAATTCATTTTTGCTCCTCCCTCAGATGCTCTGGATGAACGTTAACCATAATTTTAACAGTTTCCCATGTTTTCTTCAAATGTCAAAGCCTTTCTCTTCTGCCTCTCCTGCTGGAGAAACTCCATCTTACAGAGATGAGCAATGTAGCTTGAAGAGTCCTTATAAGTCATAAGAAGTCACAAGGCACTTTCCACCACCAGCAGAGCACATTTTGCCCTTCAGGCAAGAAAATAGGTCTTTGCTAAGGGTATAGCTAGATCCATGCTGCGTGGCTCAGCATCTCGTTCTCACAGAGATCTCGTCTATGTCGGGATCTGCCGGGGCTGGCCCAGTGATGACTAACACAGAGGCAGGACTAGGCAGAAGTAGGTCTGGTGCAGACACCTGGCCTCGCTATTAGAGAATGTGGCTTGTTTCTTTTTGTCCCAAGATGAGACATATCCAATGCCACACAACACAAGGAAAGGGGAGCAATGCCCATTCTCAGAGAGCACAAGAACATTTGGGTTTTGGGGCTCATGTATGTGGGTCCATTTTGAGTGGAAAAACACAGACTTGGACCTACAGCATATAAAAACATATACAAGTGCATAGAAGCACCTCTAGAACTACCCAGATAGAAAGCAGCAAAAGCACGGAGATGAGGAAACCTCTTCTGTTCACTTCCTTGCAAGCTGCTTAGTGCTTTGGATCCCAGAGAAACTGCCCGGATCCAGCCCACATAGGAGACTGAACGTCAAGCCCAGCTCCAGCCATACTCTTGGCTCGGGGACACAATTCATATCTGCGTCCAAGCTGCACATTGTGGGCCTGCTTTGGGCTGAGCACACTGCACTTCTCCTCCGAGACAAAGCCCCATATCCATGCTGTCCACATCATATTTATCCTTACGAGACGGTCCCAGGAAGATTGTTTCATCTTTGGAAAAACACTCTTTTGCAAACCGGCATTGTGCTGGGCTCATCCCTCCTTTCACACTCCTTCCCAAGGCAGTTACTTGTCTGCTGTAATTTACTCTTTAATGCAGCACTTTCCTATTCTGTGAGGCAACAATCATGAAGCATTTAAATTCCAATTGAGTAGGGCTGGAGTGCAGAGGGGCTGCGGCTTGCGCAGCAAGGATAATGGGAACCTGAGACAGGGGACACCAGTTCAAGGCCCCCCAGGAAGGAAGGCTACAAGCTTCTCCCTCACATTCCCATCTCCCTAGAGATGTAAATCAAGAAAATGAAGGGAGGGGAAGAGGAGGAGGGGGGTGTTTATAGAAAGAAAAGGGAAAATGGATTGAGTTGTGCTGAATTCTAAGACAAGGATCAGCTACACAAGAGAACTATTGAATAGCTGTGAAATCTGGAATTGAGCCATCAAAAAAGCTGCTGAGCTGCATGTGAATCAGGTTGATTGTTTTTGAGAAGCACCTGATTTTTTTTTTTTTTTGCCCCCTCTCTCTCCCAGGCTGCGTGCTTAGCCTTGGAATTTGAACATGACTGCCGATGTGCTAAACTGTTTTTCCTTGAGATAGAGACATTTTAGGGAGCAGGAGAGGAGGGAGGGCGGGGGAGCGTCTCTCTGAATGTGAAGGCCATGGTATCCGGGCCGGGAGCTGACAGGTTCCCCACTGCTCCGGGCAATAGTAGTGAGGAATTTACACTGCTGGCAGAAAGCGAGCAGGAAAAGTAAAGAGCTGTAACTCCCTGGGACGCGGAGGAAAGGGCTGCTCAAAGGGATGCATGCTGCACCGTAGCTGGGCTGCAAGTATGTTTTGCTTGCTCCTCACCAGCTTTGTGCTCCCAGGAACTCACATTTCTTACCTTGTCTCCCAGGACAGAACTGGCATCTATTTCCTGCTGAGTGGTCCCTGCTGGACTTCAGGAAAATGAATCGCCAATCTCCAATTTAATACTATACTTATCACCAGAGTGTCCGATTCTCCCATGTACGTTGGTGGAGTTATAATTCTCTCTGCAGCCTTCACTAGTGACGGAACCAAAGCACAGGGATGCTAAGGTGCTGTTTTCCCAAAGAGCGTTGCTATTCCAGAGTGCCTTAAAAAGGCACACTTCAAAAAAAGAAAAATAGCAAGGCTGCTTTTAAAAATCTAGCAATTCGCCTAGGGTTATGGAATGAGTTGGGATTGCAAGAGTGAAACCTTGCCTTTCCTCATTTGGTATGGCTGAGAACGGTCTCTGTTCTAATTTATTATTGTATTGCATTATTGTGTAATTTTATTGCATTAAAAATCATGTGAATAACACCATGGTGCTCTACAAACAGAGAGCAACACAGAACCACTGCTGCAAGGAGCCTTGTTAAACTGCCTCCAGATTTGACTCAAGAGACCTATACTCTATTACCTTATGCAGAAAACATCTACATTGTTTTATTGTTGTTTATTTATTGAGCACTGAGGGTAAGCACTGCGCTGGGCAAACTTGCGCAGTCTGGACAGATCTATCAAACTTCAGTTCTTCTGCAATGGGATGTGCTCATGTGGCCTCTTCCTTCCTCCCTCTGTTGTGGTACCATAACTCAGCCCAACACCGCAGCCTTTCTTCCTCTCCAGAGAGCTAGCTGATGAGAGTCAGGTCCCCCCCAGCCTTTGCAGGGGTGTCCACACCCTGTAGACCATCTCTGCCCGTAGACTATCCTCCCCTCACCCATGTTGGTCATGCTAAGGGCTAAGAGGTCCCCAGTACCACAGAGCAGCCCTGGGGTCGCTCCCAGTGCCGCCTTCACCCCACAAGAGCATCCAGCCTGTGTAGCACCCACCCATCAGGCCAGCGTTAGGGCAAGCTTTAATAGCTGTTGGCTGCCACAGCAACTGAGATGCTGCCATGCTGGTATCTGCAATGATGCTAGCGATACCCCAATGAGCTGTGGCTCAGGGCTGGAGGCAGGGAAGTCTTTGTGGCAGGAGGGAGCCCAGCTCACCCTGGTCCTGCAGCCCCAACCTCATCAGGCACCAGATGGGAAACGGCTCGGTCCTCAGGGGGTTATTTTTTTCCTTTCAATGAAGAGAACCCTCTCATGGGATGAACTCACTGCGGGAGGGAGGGAAGGAAATGCCCCACCGTCCCCCTCTTAGCTCCCAATCTGCTTTTGTGCTCTTGGTGCCCGAGCAGACCCCAGCATCCCAGCACCAGTTATGTACGAGGTGCTGCCCTGAGAAAAAAACTCACGGCAATTACCGGCTACCCATCCCGCCGGGCCGAGGGGACTCTGAAAGCGTCGGGGCGGCGGTGGCTCAGCTCCGGCGGGAGCTCGGGGGCAGCGGGAGGGCAGGCATTGTGCACCGGCCATTGCTGCCCGCTGCAGACCTCGGCCATTCACACGGAGCCCAACTCTGGGCCCCCTGAAGTTAATGAAAAGACTCTCCGGGATGTCAGTGGGTTTCGGGCTGAGCCCTCGGTGTGCAAAAGCAGCTCCACGTCCTCTGTAACTCAGCAGCACTGTGAACGCCAGGAGCACCCAAAGACGCCAGGGCTGAGCAGCTCTCGGACAGGTGCAGGCAGCATCTCCCTATGGCAGTTGCTAAAGCACCTTGGAGGTTGGCAACCAGTTTTTTTCTTTTTTTTTTTTTTTAAAGGGGAAAAAAAATAATTAACCTTCACCTCAGGTCCCAACTCGCATAACCACAGATCAGATTCTACTAATAATTTGCTTGCTTAAGTGACTCATAATAAACACTGTGAGTTTACTTTTGCTTTGAGAGCAGCTGATCTTTGGAACAAACCGCCCACAGGTAAAATCATGTCACTCAGTTGCTGATTTAACCCTCTGAGTCCTCATGCATCTCCAGACCCTGCTAAACGGCTGCTTGCGAGAAAGCCTGGTGTCTGGGAAATTTCATCATCAGACATGAAATGATATCCAGAGAGGGTGTGATCTCTTCTTCACCTATTTCAGACTGGGATGCCTTTGCTCAGGCCAGTGGCCCCCACTTATGGGCCCAGGGATGCGGGCGAAGGCAGGGACTGCCTGTCCCATCCAAAACAGCTGACTAGCTATTTATGCGTATTTTCTGTGGTGGCATTTTTTCCTTATTACAAGTTCTTCTTAGGGTCCTTTTAGCCATTAATTATAGATGAGCACGCTCAGCCTTGGTTCGCCCTCAGGCCAGCCTGAACCTCAGCAGTGCTAATAGGAGGTTTGGAGGGCATCAAGACCCAGCACCGTGACCTCAGGCTGAGTGCAGGATGCTGACCAGACGCCATGGGATACATGGGCTGGTGCCAGTCTCAGAAGGACACATTGCTGCTCTAAATAAAAAGAGCCAGGCTCTGTTTTCATAAGAGCTAACCTTTTTTCCCCTCCAAAGGACAGGGTGCCCACCCTCACCACCTAAATGCCGAGCCCTGACTCTGTGCTTTGCCTGGACCCCGTTTAGGTGCACAGACCATGCTCAGGAGGAGCCCCACTGCAATACCATGGCTCCTCGTGCAAAGGCAGAGACAACACGTGCACGCTGACCTGGGTGTGCAGCTACATGTGCCACCAGTGACACCCTGAAACACACTCTCATCTGCAAAATGTGATCAGGGCACGCCTCGTATCACAGCTGTAGCGCAGGAGTGACTGCGCCCCGTTTTGCAGGTGGAAATAACTGAGTCTGAACAGATGGAAGGGCTTCCCCAAGGTCATACAGGAAAGCTCTGCCAGAACATGCCCTGTAAGGTAATTTAAGCATCAAAACCCAGCTCAGGGAGCAGGCAATTGCTCGTATTCTGTGCGCATGTGTTTTGCCTGCCCTCTGCATTCAGCACTCGATGCAAGGAAGGTTTGCAGGTGCAGCAAGTTGGCTGCAGGCTGCTGAATAGCAGCTTTCTGTGGAGTCCTCAGACCAATACATTTTTGGAAGATAATTTTATTTCTGTCCATCCCCAGCTTATGGTTTCAGCCAAGTAAAAACCTGCTTGACCTAATTTCTCCACCTTGCTGATCAAAGGTCATGTTTTACCAGGATTATTTCTGTCTTCATTGTAGGCACAGCTGGTAAACAACATGGAGATTTTACAGTATTTAACTTTCTGATAGATTTATGGAGGCTCCCTGCCTGACTTCCTTTGCTTCTTTCAAAGCTTTTACACTCACCCTTCAGATGGTACCATGCGCTGTGCACCTTCAGGCCCGAAACCCAAGCTGAGCCAGAGAAAAGAGCCATGTGTCAACAATTAGCCACCCACCCTCCCCACAACCAGCCCCGAATCTCCACTCCAGATCACCTGCTTTCAGCAGAGCGGTCAGGTGAGACCAGCAACAGATCAGACCTGCTCAGGTGCAGTGATGGGCAGCACCAAGCTGCCATCGCTCCTGCTGCCAACCACAATCAAACCAGAGGGAAGGCACTGACCCCCTTCCCTGGGCTAGAAGAGCGTATAGCCTGGTCCGCAAGCCAGCATGGAAAAGCTGTTCCTCCACAGGGAAAACAGTGAGAGCTGGGGCTGGCTACTGGCCTTTTGGCCTCAATCTTGTAGGCTTAAGTTAAAAAAAAAGGTTTGCTGGTCCAGCAGCTGTCTAAAGAGTTTTGCAACCTTGGCAGCTGTAGCACACTGCTTGGGCAGAGATAGGGAGGTATCTCCATGCGACGCCTAGCCTTCTCACCTTCTCTCAGTGCAGTGGTTGTTGGAAGGGTCCAGGCTGGATTTCCTAAGTTGCAAAGCCTCCCACCATTTGGATTTGAGGGACAATTTCTGCTGTTCCCCATTTAAGCAGCTGTAGTAGAGATAGCAGAGGGCGACAGCCCAGCCCTGGGGCTTCAGCCCTGCATGGGCCAGGGTAACGCTCGGTGGCTGAAGGAGCAGAGGGTGACCTTGTGAGCAGCAGGTGTGCTCCTGGGTCCCTGAGCAGAAAACAGGGACCCTCCAACCTCCCAGATGAGGATGTTCTTCCCATCCTAAACTAAACCCCCGGCTTCTGCTACACCTTCCTCAAAGCAGTTTTTGCATCACCAGTGAACCAGAGAGTGCCGTCAGGGAGATCCTGCTTTTGCCAGCGCGTTCGTGCCAGCAAAGAGATTATTTAAATCCTCTCTCCTGAGGATTCAACCAAGGGGAAGCTGCTCTACGTGCAAAGTTACAGCCTCTGTACTGCAGTATTGATCCACAAGCAAAGTCAATGACTCACAAGGAAATATTATTTAGCCTACCAAACAATAGTCTAAATATATAGTATTCAGCATATTTTATCTTCTTTCCATCAGCCTCCACTGGGTAACGTACCTTATTCAAACACCATGAAGTCATACTTCCCTGGTACAACCATTTTCAATTATTTATTAAACAATGGAGGTTGTAATGGGCCGAGTCCTGCAATGGTCAATCATTTCTTCTTTTTAAAATCGAGTCAGCAAAAGGTGGCATAGGTGTCCAGAGGTAACAACTTGTTCTCTTGTACTGGTTACTGCTTTGGAAGGGTTTCAGACCAGTCTCCCAAAATAAGGGCATTGCTTCTTCTTCAGAGGCATTACCCTCACTAAAAGTAGCCAATACAAGGCTTTGCTTGCCCTGGGGAAAAGATGCATAACTGTATTTTTTCGTATATTTTAAGTCTGAGTTGGTTTATTTCGTTTATAACATGAGGTGGTCAAAGAAGATGCAGAAAGGCTCTGGAAATACCAGCCTATCTACTTGAGATTTCCAGGAACCACAAAGCAAGCTCTAACCAGAGCACAAAGCAAAGCCCAAACCCACCTGTGAGTCTCGTAACTCTAGCTTTCCCAACAGTGTGGCCACACGTAAGCTGGGTGTAACCCCTCCACTACCGAGGACAACCCTGTCACCCTCCCATGCCCCCATGCATCCCCCAGCAGCCGGGGAATAGCTGCACCAGCAGTGCAGGTGGGAGATGTGTGTGAGGGCCAGATTTCCAGCTTCAGAGAGAGAGCTTAAATGAGGCAGGGGAAAAAAATCGAAATTTTTTTTAAATTCCCCTTTGAAAATTCTGGCCACTGATGAAAAAACCCAGGTTTCTTATTAGAAAATTCTGAAGCTTTCTGAAGCGCGTAGCAGCCAAAAAGCATTGGCATTACTGCGAGATAGGAGCAAAGTGTCTTAAAGCAAAGATATTTATAAGTGTGTGTTAAATTCTCCTCAGGTATCAATAATCTACTGACTGCAATGGTAAGACAGGAGATGGGGCCTATTGGCTTCAGGAGACCGCCCGGATTTTTACCAGGAAGTGGTGTAAATGAAGTTAAACTGTAATTTGTGGATACTTGAGTGATCAGTGACAAATGTTCCTGCGACACGCAACAAGCTGTCATGGAAAAAGTATGCCACTACAGCGAAGTGTCACATGTGGTTTTAAACTGATTATTCTAAATCATTCAGTATCTCTGCTCAGTGTTTGCTAAAAAAAAAGATCCCCAAATTTGACCTTTACAAAGTTTAAATAAAAATGAAAAAAAAAGGCAGTGGGAGATAAGTCAGAGGAGATTTTGGTGCCGACTCGAGTGGACTCCGGCCAGGCTGCCAAGTGGAGTACTTACGCGGGTAAAATGAGATGTTCGCCCTCTTCACTTAAAGAAATGTCATGCAAACAAACATTTTCAGGTCAAAAATCCCAGATGTGCTGTTTTCCCAAGTGTAAAATAATAACCTGGTGTGGAGAGCTGGTGTCGCAGCTCCATTTGCACAGATAGGCTAAGGGTAGCCTAGAATCACAAACCTGAGCCTCCCCAAATATGCTCTGTTTGGAACATTGTGCCATAGAAAATTAATTGCATTCCAGCTCCAGGGAGCATTAGCACTTTTCTGAATTCAGGGCCAGCCTGAGGAGCAGCCCTGCCCTAGGCAAAGAATCCAGCCCCCTCCTGGCCTTTGCCCCTTCCTCCGCAGGACTGAAAAGGAAAAATTATAATAAATCACAGCCTTTAGAGACACCTACTAAACACTGACTGGAATATAAATGTATAAATAAAATAAGAACTGAACGTACTCATCTCAACATTCAACCGTGGGTTTTTGTCCCTTCTCACTTTCATTTCTTCTTTCCTTTCTTTCACCTTTGTTTCACACATTCTCCTCTCCCCATCCCCTCCCCCGCCCCCGCCTTCCTCAGTTTTTTCCCCCCTTTGTTGTCTTTTACTTTCTAGCCCCTTTCCAAGACTGTCTTTTCTCACCCCTTCTGTTCATCATTCCCTATTGGCTGTTAGATCTCTTTCCTTATTCCTCAGCACTTTTTTTCTACTCTTTTCTCTTCCCCAAGAATGTCCCAAAGATAAGAAAATGGCCCTCTGCAGAACAATCTATCTTTCAGTGACTGCATCCTTATCACTCTTTTCCTTACAAATAGCAGTTCCCATTTCAGTTTCTCAGGACTGGCATTTAGGTATAAAAGAATCCAGAATCACTGGTTTCCTTTGGAAAGTTTGGCATATATGCGGTGCTTGCAGTAGATGATACATTACTTAGGAGCAAACCTGTTATCCTTGTACAAGAATTCTGTGGTTGTGGAAAGTTTGAGCATGCGAGTAGTTAAAAACTGATCTGTACTGGCAAAGAGACTTAGCCCTGGCCAATTTATACTGTTATTCTAACAAGTTTGAGTTACTGTGAGTCATGTAGAGTGCAAGGCGTAAAAAAACTAATTCAAGACCCTACTAGCTTCTCTATTCACAAATTTTATCACATTTACCATCTAAATCTCGCTAACATGATATAACACCCCCAATGGGGATGAATTATGTCAATATAAAGTTGCTTATATTGCTCTAGTTACTCCATCAGGGGAAGGGAATGATGAAGTACGTACATAAGGTCCCTTTATGTTAGGATACCTGATTCTGCTGGAACAGCTACGGCTATGAAAAGTCTCACACTGTTGGTCAGTGGAGCTCTAACAGTACAGAAACTATCTGTAAACCTGATAATGAGGAAGAAAAACTATGTTGTGAATGAACAGTTCTGCAGCAGAGAAGCTGTGCAGTTTTTCCAGGATCCCATGGTATCCTGTTGACATCTGAAGCATCGTATCTTCGTTATCACGGTGGTTACGACACACTTCCAAAGGAAGCATTTTGCTTACTCTGTTTCCCACAAACTCCCTCCCCTCTCTGTCCTTTTCTTGCCCACTGACTCCATCTTTCTCCGTATGTCCTCAGTACTTGTGTTGCAGAGGCACTGCTGAAAATGAAGAGGCAGCTTCTGCTGGCAGTTGGTGTCTGCATCACAGCTGGGCTGCAATGCCCCGCTCCTGCCCACCTGTACATGTTGAGAGGGGGGCTCCATGGAGGAGTCCATGCAGTTCTGGGAAATTTGACCTTGGTGTTTCCCCTTAGTCCATAACCACATACACAAAACGTTGACATTGTTGATTTTCGTGCTCCAACTCTCCAGCAAACTCCGCATGGCTGGGATGAGGGGAAGGTATGATCCTGTAACGATACATTCCATAGCTGCCTATCCCATAGCCATGACCCTCAAATGCTAGCTCAGGGATCTGGCCAGTCTACACCAGGGCTCCTTCCACCCCATGGATAGCCCACAGTGGTGGGCACTGGCGCATAGGCATGTTTCATCCCACCAGGCAGTAAGCCAAGTGTGGGCACTCCTGGTCATGGAAGCTGAGAAGCATTTCCAGGTGCTGCTGTGGGGACATATCAGAGGTCTCAAGAGAAGAAATAAAAGCTTCAGACTTCAGACTCAAATATTGGGCAAGGCTACACTACCACTGTCATGGTGATGTGTCGAAGTGCCTGGTCTGGCCTTGCACTGGCAGTACGAGGCATGGTAAGCATCCAAGCACAGTGTCATGGAGCTCACTGCAAACTAACCGACTCTGCCAGGAAGAGGGTTGTGACTGAGCTACAGACATACTTCTGCAGCTTCTGTTAGCTGCAGTCAAGCACCCCTGAAGGGGTGATGAAGACCCATTCCCTCACTTACTCATTTTTATGGATAGTGTCAGCTGTATGTTCCTGACAAGTTGCAGGCATGCAGATAAAAACCCAGTGTGATATGCTGTGCCCTGGGAGGAGGAGGAGTGTGCTCTTTAATTCAGATCATGACTGACCATATGTTCCTCCTTCCTTAAACTGCTCTATAGAACCTGCTCTCTGGCTCCAGCTGAACTTCTTGATGGGGGTGGTGGTGCAGCTCCAAAAGCTTGCCACAGGCCGATTGTAGTGCATTCAGACAAAACGTGGTGCAAAAACACCTTGCGCATACAAATGCCAGATGCTTCAGACATACCAGGGATAAAAAGCTTGATCTTATCAGCTTCATAGACTCATAGAATGGTTTGTGTTGGAAGGAACCTTTAAAGGTCATCTAGTCCAACCCCCCTTGCAATGAGCAGGGACATCTTCAACTAGCTCAGGTTCATCTTCCGGGGTTGACCTGTTCTCTTTGATTCCTGCTCCATCAGTCAACAGGACACTTTGCCGTCACTTTCAGTGAGCAGAGCCAGGAGTGGGACTTCTCATCAGAGTAAAAGTCCAGGTACAGCATTTCTATTGAAAACAGGGAGTCTTGTTTAAAATATCAAAAGCATCTTTATCCTTCACCTCTGTTCCTCAGATGGAATTTAATGTTCTGAGAAAATGTGCATTTTTTCTCACAAGAAGAATAAACTTAATTGATCCTTTCATTTTTAACTCTGTGCCCAGTGGCAATCGGTCACCTCTTTGCAATAATAGCTGCAAAGAAAATAATCTTTGCTGGATCAGATGAAAAGGTGGAGAAAGAGTCACAGTATTAACTGGCAGAGCAATCTGGTTGTTGCCCTAACATATGGGAATAATAAGTGCCAGTCAGATAAAGCCTGAACATTGAGCTTTCATTTTGTTATTCTAAGCACAAAAATAAATATTTTTATGACTACATGTAAAGAGTAAAAGCAAATAGAGTTAATATGTAAAAATATACATTTTGCTTCATTATGTGTAATAATACATATTGATTTCATTATGATATTTTTTTTAAGATCAGTTTGCCTGGGAATCGTGGTCTATTCCTAAAGTGCAGTCTGCCTTTTTCATCCCATCTTTCTAAGGTGGTGTGCTAGTATAGAATGAAAGGGAAATATTAACTAGGCTGTATTACAAAGAGTTATACACTGTTTGGGGGGGGGGACGGCGTTTGGAAAAATGTGAACTAAAAATATTTTTATTTTTACAGTTAAATGTGTCTGCCTGATTTTCAGTCATGGACTACTATGGGCATGAAAGAAGAAACAGAGAGGGAAATGGCAGTAGCATTCCAACTGTAAAATGTTTCAAGCTTTAATGCACTGGGCTGCTTTGTGCATCTTTGTGCTTCGGTCTGTACAGCCCCCATATGAGGAGGGGAAGGGCACTGTTACAAACCAGGAGCTCAGACCCAGCAGAAACTTGGAGCCAGGAAAACCAGAGCATAGAAAAGCACAATGTTTTGCAGCACTGTCCGGGTACAAGGAGAATTGAAGTCACCCTTCCCTGGGGCTGGCATTGCACGGGCTCTGCCAGTCCCTCCAAGCATCTCCGCTCAGCCAAACGCTGGGGCTCCTACCTTTACCCTGTGTATCTCTTGTGATGCTTGCAGACCACAAAGACTTGGATTTTGGTAAGCGGGTGCCTTCCACAGCCAAATACTGGAGAGTGACCTCACATGCAGCTGTGTCATTGGGAGTCCCATTTTATGTCACCTCCACCCTGAGTTAATCCAGTGTGTAGCTGCCCCATCCCGGCAAGTGAGCAGCTGCCAGGTTCTAACCACATTTCAGACACTGTGGGGGGAAAGCTGGGAGAAAACACTCGCAGTCCCTTAGGAAAAGGACAAGGACAAGGAATTTTACAGGCACCATGGAAGGTAACTGCTGTTTTCTTTTATTATTCATGAGCTAGTTTAGTCCAAGAGAGAAAGTGGTATTTATGTGGATCTTGGGTGAATTCGTACAATAAAAAGACAGAAAATAGCAAAGCCCACAGGCAGGCAACCTTCTCACCATGCCTCAAGGTGCAAAGATTACAGTACCTGCAGCGGTTTTGCTGAACTCACCTCCTTCTGCATCCGTTTTCTGAGAGCTTCATTTCAGACTCCAAAAAAATAAAAGCCCCTCGACCAACTCCACGTTTCTTTGGCCCCATGCTCGTACAACAGCCCATCTGTCTGTTTGAACTACTATGGGCAAATGGTCCCACCAGTGTCATATCCCTCTATTGATTTTGGTCTGGGTGATGACACAGAGGTTAAAGATCAGCGTATATGTACATTATGCAGGCTCCAAGGAATGCTGACATGAGGTGCTTGCAACAGCGAGAAAGTCAAACTGGAGAGCACATTCAAAATGTTAAACAGCAAATCTTGGCTTTGCAAACATTAGTGCTGGCTGCATATGAGAAATTTAAGCTTTTATATCCAGCTAGTCTATTCTATCAAGTATCACTTTGTCTGTGGGCTGATTTACCGCACTGCTGTACAAGTGATTTAGCAGATATGGATTCTTTTTAAGAAATGTGCTTATTTGTTTAAAAGCCTGTTATCATGTTGTGGATTTGGACTAAAATGGACTTTTTTTTATGTAGCGAGTGGGTGAGTTTGGTGGAATTTTTTAAAATCTAATGAGTAGGTGCATGTATTGCAAAATATTTCTGAAAGTGGGCAAAAAAAAATGGTTACCACAGATTTCAGTGTTCCAAACTCTGGATAAATGAAGTGATATGTCAGCATTCGTTTTCTTAAGGAAGCAAATAAATTGTGCCTCCTAAAAGAGTAAAATAACATGTAGGTTTCCATTTGTTACAGTCCTATAACTAGTCAGAGAAACTCTCAATAAGCAATGCATGCCCCTGAGAAAAAGTATGATATTCCCAAAGAGGGTCGAAGTGCTTAGACAGAGAGCCAGAATGGGAATGGGTTGACTCTGAAAGTGGAGGAATTAGGGTTGACCCTAAGAAAAGAAACCCAGGGCTGAAGTGCTGGGCCCATGAGGCTGGGAAGAGATTCAGTACTGAACATTGCAGCCTTAGTTTCATAGCAGATTTTTTTCCAGAGATCTATCTGAATGCCTTGAACCTGCCAAATCCAGTTGAAAACCGTGAATGGAGCAGTCCAGTCCCTGTGTTTTTATCTCAGCTAGAATTCCACTTGCATTGCACTGTTTTATTCTTCCAGTTTGAGAGTAAACAAAGCATAACCAAGCATCTCAAGAATTTCCAAAAGGGCTGGTTCAAATACGATTTTAAGAACAAGCAAAGATGTGATACGGTTATTTTGGGAAAAATAACTCTCACAATCTCTGAATGGCCAATGGCTTCAAGAAGACTTTGTTTATCAGTTGGATCCCAGAGTGGTGAACTTTGGCCTTCTCTTTTTTGCTAATAGTTGGTGGAATCAGATTTTAATTCAACAATTGAGGACAGCTGCTCACAAAATGCATTGTCGAAAAGTGCATTTCTTTGAATTTACTCCTGAAAACACAGTAGAAGCTTTCCGATCACTCCTACTGTTAAGGACAGGTACAATAAGAGGACCTAGAAGAGGACAGTGGCAATGCAGGTGGACTCCACCCACCCTTCCTCCTGCCTAAAATACACTTTTTTTAAAGTTTTCCTCTGTTTGGAAGCTCTGTTGCTTTTTACTCCTTCTTGACTTCCTTTTGCAGCTTCTTCCTGACCTCTCTGCTGTGACTATCTATCCTCTGAGCCACACGCAGGTACTCCATGTTCTTTGTTCTCGCCATACTCTGGCTTATTTGATGATATTTCATGTTGTTCTCAAAGATCTGCCCTGAAGTCATGGCATTGTGTGTTTTGTTCAAAAGCAGGCTAAAGATAAACAACAGAAAATATCATCTCAGAAAGATGAAGAACCTGGATTATTTTTAATCTCGTGATCTTCAAACTGACTCCATTGTTTTCAAATGTCTGCTTGAAATAATGGGAGTAAATCAAGGCAGAATTTTGGCTCTTCTTCCTTATTCTGCTCTAGTTTTATGTCTTCTTTCATATCATCTTATTCCATGTCTCCCCGCAAAGTTACCTCTTTTGGAAACGTTCAGCTCCATGGCCTCATGCCATGCTTTGTTTACTCTCTATTATACTACTCTTGTGCAAACTTACTTTGGTGCAGGGATTTGCTAGGCATTGGCAAAGCTCTGCTTCTACACATGACTTCCATGATAGGGAAGCTTTGTAAATAAATAATCACAAACACCTTTGTGAATTGTGAGATGGATAATGCCCTCAAGTGCATTTGATATAAGGGCCCCAGTTCTTTGCCAGCGAAAATGAAGTTAGTGGAGATGCACCCTTTAATAGCACCCAAGAGATCGGCCTTTTGATGTAGTTACTACGTCTTCTCTCAGATGGTCAGAGGATGGGCCAACCAAAGGCAATCTCCCTTTGTCTGGGTTTTAATAAAGTTGCCTAATAAACCACATCATTCATTGGCTTCTGTGAGCCTTCTTTGAGGAGATTTTAAGCATTGTTCCCTTGAGTTTTGCTAGTGCACATATGCATTTTTGCCAGGGAAGATGGTGTTCAGCAGACCATATTCTCAACTGGAATCAATCAGTGAAGCCCAGTAAATGTGGGGAAGTTTTTACACCAGCTGAGACATTGGCCCACAGTCATCAGAAAAGGGATGCAGTAATGGACAAGAAGGGCTTCGTGGGAGCCAGTGGCAAATCTCCAGTTGGCTTTCCCAGAGCCAAGACTTCACCCAAGTGGGTGTGTGCCCTCCTTTTAGAGGCACACGTACCCTTCAGCCTTTAGCAGGTTAACCAAAGCACTATCCTTGAGCTGCCATAAAACACATTTGTGGTCATGCATGCAGCTCTCAGGACAGGCTTTATCTCTTCTCATTGTTTGCTGTGGGTGTTTTAACACAGAGCCTCAGGACACAACTTGGCTGCAGTACAGCATTTTGTATAAAGCTGACTCTTAAGCCAACCACAGCTAAGATGCTGTAATTTTCATAAGAGACATCATGTACTTTTTATGCTCCTTAACTCAACTGTAGTCACAAATCCCTCTTTGTATTGGCAGCTCCTATGAAAATAAGCTTTAGGAGCTACTTGAAAAAACTGTGCCTCTGTGATGTTTAGCTGCGTTGCCTGGTCTTGCCTGCGTGCTAAGTGTAGCCCTGCATAGCTCACCTTAAAAAAAAAAACCAAAAACGTTTCAGAACTTGCAATTCACATTATGTAGCATACTGTGGAGCCTGTAATTCCAAGGAAAGAGACATCAACCTCTTAAAAACAAGCTCTGCAATGATTTTCTGAGTGCAATCTGCCTGTGTACCAGTAGCTGGTCATCCTTGCTACTTGCACAGCTCTTTAGCACACGATGTTACTAACCACTACGTAAAAAAGGCACTTTAAAGCTGCTTACTGAGACTGGCGATGGGGCTAAACGTACTATTCATCCTGCACTAAATTTCAATAAAAGTGATTACTTTCATGAAGGCCCCAAACTTTGTGCTAGGAGGATGTAAGCCACTTCAAAGACATGGTCTCTGCCCAGAGGAGCTTTCAACCAGACAGAAGCCCGGAAGGTGGGGCATCGGGGTGGCTGGGGAGACAAAGGGCATTACGAGCACAGGGCAGGTCTTTATGCACGCAGTTGTTGGAGCTCACTGAATAGATTTATAGTCCTGCTTGGGTAATTTATTGTTGGCTAATTAGATATAAGATTAATTAACTAGCTTGCTGGCCCTTAATTACAAATTTGGTACCTTAATTTATTGTCATTTCTTCCAAATAATGACTATGGTCAAATAGTGCTAATTTATATTATAGTAGGATGCAAATATAATGAACCTGACTCCAGGTTGTGCAGAGTCCTCTTCACACTGCTCCCAGGGTGTAACAAGGTCTTAAAGTGAGCGCAAATTTAATTTCTGCCCTCTAAGGCAACTTTATAGTACCAGCGTGCAGTGATTCACCGTGAGTCAGCAGCAAGCGACGCAAAGGCCATGACTTGCACAGCTGCTGAGAAACAGGGATCAAAGGAGCTGGCCTCGTTGACTCCCGTTGGCCTGCCATTATACAGGAGAGCCCCAAGGCCAGGCAATTGGTGTTTGTGTAGCGCAACCAACTTGAGCAAGTGGGGGTTGCTCCAGTCTTAATTACTGACCTGATTTTGCCTCCCAGCTCCCTTTCCCAGTTATTGGTCTGTTTTGTGTTGCCCTCTACAAGCCTGCAGCGGAGCAACCCAAGTGTATATCAGAGCTGGGTCTGAGGCCCAGAAAAAGGGTTATGAAATGTTGGCAGGAGCAGGACGCCTCTGGGCAAGGGGAGGGGTGGATGCTGAAGTGTACAGGAGGAGCGGCAGCCTGGACCAAGGTGAAGAAAGATGGTCTGAAACACCTGACCTACAACTCCCACAGGGCATCCTGACAGCAATTTGGGGCAAAAGATTGCTGGTTGCAGCTGCAGCATCAGGGTTGAGGTAAAAGCTTTTGTTTTATGGGTGTGTTGGTTTTCTTCCCCTCCTCCCTTTCCAGTGCTGAAAACTAGATCTTTACTGGAAGGAGGAATCAGTACAAAATCTCCTGTACTTTGTTGAAAATGCAAGCTTGCATGAAAACCCCCGATTCATCCAAAAATGTTTAATGTGCCTTAAGTATTGTGCAGTGTCTGATTTGAAAAGCACTTCTCTATGATTTTAAAAAGCTTAAAAATGTTTCAAGTTCCACTTTGTTTGCTCAGTTACGTCCTGAAGAAGTAAAAAAGAGCAAGTTTACTTTCCTAGAGAGTGCAGAAAATAAACTGCTGACCAGTCTCCCAGCAGCCCCTCCAGCTCCGTGGATTAAACTTTCTCAGCACAACAGTGTGCAATGATAACAGCAGCTCTAACCAAAAATCTCAGTCATAACTCTGCAACAGGCCATATGAGTCTTGCTGCCTGCTCTATTGTTTCTCGTGAGATTTTCATATTTTTTCCAAAATACCGTTTTCCCCTGGCCCTTGAGAGAAGAAGGAAGTGTGCAAACATCATCACCTACAGATCTGGAAGCTTGAATACTTTGGCTCAGGTGTATTGCACGTCTTTGCATTTTTTTAAGCTCGCCACACAGCAGTAAATAACTGATGAGTTGTCTGAACCTTTGCCCATGATCTTGACTGCTGAAGGAATGACATAAATTATCATTTTGACTCCTTGGTCTCTGAAATGCTTCCCCGCAGTGTTACTGATGTGTGTGCCTGGATCCAGCCTGTGCACGTCCATACGTACCTAATGAGAGGGACTCGGCGCAGATCATGACCACCAGACGCCCTGCAGAGCCCTTCCCCTCTGCTTGACAACGCTTTGGAAGTGAGTTCGGGTCTGAATTTATGACACAGACTAATGCCCGGGTATCAGGTCCAGTGAAAACAGTGCTGGATAAGGATATGATCTAGCCCTGGCGTTCCTTGTTTGGATTAGTATTTATGGGACCTGTATCCCAGGCTTATGATTTGGGGTATGGGAAAGGAATCATGTTTTCCAGAAGCACAACAGAGCCACATAAATGTCAGAGGGATGAAGATAAGGCCTTAGCAGTGTTCCCAGTGCTGGGAAGTAGGTTTGTATAGCTGGAGCAGGGCTCAGAGCACCCACTGCGAGGTTCAGCCTGGGGAAAGAGCCCTCCTCTGCTGCTCCAGCCACGCTAGCAGGAGCCATGCCAAGGCGAGGGGCTGTTAACTCCAACAGGACTACCTTCATAAGGGATCCCACTGAGAAATCTGTCTCTAAAATTATCTTGACCTTTTGCCATACATACACACACACACACACTTTTTAAAGAGAAATGAAATGAATCTTCTCTCTATCCATCCCCTTGTGAAATATAAACAATTCCTGATGGATTTGCAGCTTACGCTAGTAACTGACAGCTTGCTAGCTGCTGGCATGATTACTCACAGTCTGGCAAGCACCAGACGACTGCGATGCCTACAATGTGCAATCCCTGAAACGTGGTATTTTTCAGTGTAGCTGAAGATCAGATCTTCAGATCTGCTCAGTTCTCATCTAAGCAGCAAAACAACCGGCCAGAGTTGAGAGCCAGCAAACTGGAGACTGACCTCTGCTGAAAACCTGGCCTGAACTGGCATAATAAGGGGTGCAGATCTCTTCTTAAAAGTTACTCTAAGTTGTGGGTGCTGAGCACTTGGAGAGCTATCCCTGAAGCTGCACTTGAGCGACCTGGGGTTTTTCTACATGAACAGTTAAGTGGACCCTGCCTATGTCCCGTTTCAGGGGATTTGGATGCCTTGATAGGATTCCTTCTGAGTGAGAGTCTAAATCACAAATAGATGGAGGACTGACTAGGCACAGCAAATAAAATTCCTTATTTGCTCACATAAAAGCTGCATACAAGAAGTATGGCACCACCATTGCATACATCTACTCTCATCCAGCTAGCAAGCTGGAACTCACCTCCATGCCAGATCGCAAACCAGGAATCCTCTCAGTTTTAACGCAGGTCCTGCCTAGTCCGGGAAAAAGCCTGTGTGGGTATAAAGGCACCCATCCACACCAGCCATGTGGGGAACAGCCCTGCTTCAAAGAACTTTTTGCAAAACAAAGGTGATTTGAGCATTCAGGTGCTCACCTCTGGCAGAGATGAGGCAGCACCAAACCTTCGCTCAGACAGCAAACACTTCTGTGGGACCACACAACACGAATTCACCGGTGACGCAGGAAAGCATGAGAGAGCAGGACTCCCTCACCTGACTAGCCTTGCGATTGCCAGACTAAACATGTGCTGAAGACCAGGGTTTGCCTGCCTGTGGCCACGTATCTCAGATCTGTCACTGGAAGATGCCAGCCAGGCAGGCAAGAGGGCCACTGCCTGAGGACACGCAACGAGCTCTTGCCCTTACAAAGCCAAGGTGATGCGCCCTTCTATCAACTGGGCACTAAAGTGATGACCAGGCAGTTTTCCAGCTAGCTGTCAGCACTACCTCTGGGAATAGTTTGCTTCATTGTTTAGGAAAAGAAAAACCCACAAAACACATTCTTGGGAAAATAAACCCACAGGGCACAATGTTTATGTCGGGAAGCAGGGCAGACCTTCTGCCCTCACCTGGCCTACAAAAGGTTACAGTGCTCCAAACCAGCTCGGCAGCTGAGTTTATAACAAAATGAAGCTATTAAAGAAAACCAATAGCAGCTGAAGCAAGAGAAAAGAAGGGATGGGGTCTGGGGGAAGGGAAAATAGATTTTCTTCTGTCTCCTGAAAGAAGGTAGGAAAGGGAGTTTGTCCTTAGTATGTGTGTAGCTTGCATTGATGATGGGAATGAAATTCAAGATCAAGGACAGCAGTTGGCTTTTCTGCTCAAGGTTACCGATCCAGAGGTGTCTGTGCTTGAAGTCTGTCTGTTACAGAGGAAAATCTTCTGGAGACTGAACTGGACAGAGGCTGTGGGTACCAGACCCTGCACTGAAGATACTGCTTTGGCAGGTGGTCCATGAGCTGCTCTGAAACCTCTGTTAAAACAGGTCTCAGAGGACACCATCAGTGCAGCACTTCTACAAGCATCACTTGCAAAGCCCCAACTGCCCCACGCATGTGTCATCTCATGAGCAAAAGGTTTTATTTTCTCGGTGTTCTCTATTTTGGGGTGCTTATACGCTGGCACATAGTGTCTTTTAGCAACAGGAACAGATGTAGGTTGCAAAATTTTTTTAATGGTCTGTGAGTCATCTGAACCCTTTCCATATGCCTGCATCATCTCCGTGCACCAAATGTCTTTCAAGCAACATGGCAGAAGTACACAAGAGGTGCCCACTTGTGCCAGCCCAGTCATCTTTTCTTTCCAATGGCCTGCATTTCACTGGGGCTTTGGAGAAAGGAACAAGAAACACTGCACTGGACAATTTAGGAATAGTTAATGAATGGAAGAAGTTTCTTTCCTACACTGCTGGTTGGCGCCTGGCGTCCATCCTGAGGCCTGTGTGCTTTGACTCCACTATGGCAGAGAATCCAGCTCGCCACTGGGTTATCGACATCAAGCGTCAGGGCAGGCTCTGGCCCAAGGTGTCAGTTCGAATTTGGGTATGACCACAAACCATGTGAGGCTGGCTAGGAGAACGTCACTCTTTGGTAAGGACTCAGTGCCATGGTTACGCGCCAAGCCCTGATGATGCAATTCTCTCCTAGCCCTCAGTCCTTTTGTAATCATAAGTGATTTCTGTATTGGAAACTTTCAAAACAGTCGCCTAGTTTAGACAATGTTACAAAACTTGAATGACAATTGAAATCACGGGATCCTAGAAAATGAGGGAAGAACGAAACACTGTGAAATCTCTCTGTATCCCTGACAAATACAACCTGTTCCAGAGAGGGAGATGTCACAAGCCTGTTTCTTCTAAGTGTATTTGAACTTTTCCTAATATATACCCTAAATGCCTGGGAAGAAATGACTCTATGCCATTACAGTTCTCTGGTATTCCAGATAAAATGTTTTTGCTCTTACTAACCAGGGCAAACAGAAGCAGGTTTGTGCTCATGCTGGGGCAGGCAGGTGTGATTTCCTTCAGCACCCATCTGCAAGGGTTACATTGCCCTCCGTTCCTGTGCTCCAACGCAGACATGTCCATGGGCTGTGTCATGCTTTCCAGCTTTACAAACAGCAGTTGTTTTCTGTTCTTTCCTTTCTATGTTATCTGAAATTAGGCATCACCATTTCTAAGCAACATGGTTTATATAAGCAAGGTACATGAACCTGGTTAGTGGCCTTTTTAATATTCTTTCGTCTTTACAGAGGGGCATAATTAGCAAAGCTTTTAAGTCAGGAGTACACAATTTTTCTTGATCCCTGCATCAGAACTGTGTTTCTGGTAGAGCAGGAGCAGGAGTCTTTAATAGATTGCCATGGCAGCCTGAACACCTGACTGTCTGTGTTTCTTTTCTGGCTCTAATCTGACCTATTAATTTTGGCCTGAACAAAACAAAACAAAACAAAACAAAACCACCAAGAAAAACCCTTAAAAGGCCTAATCCTCATTTAGTGCTGAAGGAAAAAGTGATTTCGGCTCAAACTGATGGCACTGGTTGCAGTGATTACCTGCATCCTTTTACAAGACAGGCATCATTTTTGAGGCATGAAGCCTCTGTCAGCTTCCAGGCTTGACTGCACTTTCCAATATCTCTACCTATGCTTTTCCAAGAGGTCCCTTACCATGTTCTGCCCTGGGGACTCCTGCCTGGGACATGGGATCCACAAACATTCATGGAGCTGCCACATCCTATCTTTGCAATTGAGTTGCTAGAAGGTAGAGACCATTCCTGATCCTGCTGAGGTTTTGTCCTTGCCCTTCCTCTTCCATCTGTGTCAACCTCACATTTCCAGTGTGAATCATTTGAGAATAAGAACAGCTCTTGTATTGTAGGTCTCAAATTGTGCTTTTCACAATTGCATCCTGGTTTGTGGATAAAATTATGGTAATTCAAGTAATATGTTACAATAAGTCATAAGCCCTTATCGGTCTTCTAAAGGGGAAATTACAAACTTGAGTGCATTTTATCAGGTATATGTGACATCCCAGCATCACTTTGTCTAGCAAACTGCCAAGTTGCAGCTACTGAGAGCACCCTTCTAGGCTGTAATTCATAACAGCTCAAGCAGTGTGTGCTGGAGAGCTTTGTCTTGTTATTATTCTGTGTTTGCATCTTGTAACCTTAATCTCACTCTCTCCAGTTACAAATGTCCTCATCAACAAAAGAAGTGCTGCACATACCCCACCCGCCTTCCAGGACTACTGAGCCATGGCTGAGAAGCCACCCGCTAGACCGTTCCCATCTAAAAGAACTTAACACAGCAGTGCCTGTGCCCTCCCCATGGCTTCCATGACGATGTAAGGTTGTATTAAACACAGTGCATGAAACGTGCTGGCTGGAATGCTGCTGGCGAGTATTTTGGTAGGGCCTCTATGAGTTCATCTGCATTTGTGGTTTCTTAAATTCACCATGACCCTAAAAACTGGAGGGCAGCTTGATGCTTCTGCGCCACTGCAAAATGCCAAGAAGTTCTGGGTATACCAGAGCCCAGGAGCTTTTGTGAGTAATCGCTGTCAAGCTCTGGCCATTGTTCTCAGTGGAGAAGTATTGTCTGTTGGTGGTTTTGAGTGTAGTGGTCAACACTGTTTTGGCATCACTTGCTGCTCAGGCTGCCAGGCCCAAGCACAGAAACATTGCTGACGCAAGCCAGGCAAACAGTGATCACACTGAACCTGGGAGAAATCTTCTTCCCGTGTGGATCTTTGCAAAAGCAGAGATGCTCTTATTGTCTTGGCATTCAAAATACACCTGGGTTGATAGGCAAGCAGAGGAGGAATCAGTACCTCTGAGCTTAGCTCGTGGGGTTTGCAAAAAGCAAATCTGTGACATGAATGTGTCCTCAGGACTAAACTTCCCACATGCAATCTAGCAGTCAATGCACACCATTTCCTGAGCCCAGCTTGCCCAAGTAAGACTGGGGCCAGAGATCCTGCTTCTACCCCTATGGTGATGGGGAAACCAAGAGCAGCCACATTAATATAAAGCTGCAGTAGCTGTGGAGTATTGTTATTTAAATCTTAATTCAGTTACAATCCTCAGAACCTCCTCAGCTACCTGTCTTGCTCTTAAGCAACACGTCTGTGCACATTTTGACCCGTAAACATGAAGTGTGTCTATGGCAATGAGGCTTGAAGCCAAACAGCCCCTGATGATTTTTGGTGACTAGATTGGCCCCTAGAAGCCTTAAGCCGGCTGATGCAATTAGATGTCAGTGCCCATTGCCTTAATGTGTGGAGCTGTGTAGGAGCCGTGCCTCACACCCAATTTGCATTCTGACCCCTTACAGCCATGTTATCCAAAAGTATCTTTTTCTCACAATAAATGTGTAAGTAATTGCACGTTGAGGAGGCTGGTTGTACAGGCAGCTTGGTGGAGCTTTGGGCTATACTTATCAGATTTTTTGTGTCTTTTTCATAGAAAAGACATAAAAAGTGAAACATGAGCTGATGTGACTGGTTTTATATACTGTGAAGCAGGGACCTTGAACAGTTTAATATTTTACCACCATCAATCAGTCCTTTCCCTGCAGCTGAGAATACATTTGGACTCAGCTCACTAAAATTGCTGTTTGTGTCAAAACTAAAAAAAAAAAAACCAAACCGAACAAACAGAAAACATTTCAGCCTGTCTCCTGAGACCTGTTAGCTAGTAGCTACATTTTATTCTTAAATGTGTTCTCCTTTGTTAACAGTGCAAGCTATTGTGTGTAGGATAGCTTGTACAAAAGACATGATAAATATTTTTGTATGTGGTGGACCCTTAAGTCATGGAAAAATATCATGCATATCACTAGATTTTAAGTGTAGACTTTAAAATATTCTTAAAGAAAAGCAATATTGTTTGACTGGCTTTACTTACTTTATGTATGTCTGTATGGCCAAAAACATTGAGGGTCCAAAGCCTGAAAAAAAGGAGGAAAATCACAGATGCAGATAAGAACTGTGTCTCTGAAAACTCTAGTCATATTCTCCAATGACATTTGTTACCTGACCCAAGACAAATACCTCATTTTTTCCAAAAAAACACAGTGGACTTCAAACAGGAAAAAGTTGCCTTATACAATAGGACTGGGTGGCAAAAAGAAACTGAGTAATATCCAGTTGTGACCAGCAACAAACAGAATACACCATGTGGCATACATCAGCCATATGGGGGTTTGTTGTACTGTGAACTTTTTATTGCTGCTGGTTTCAGTTGTCTGCATGACACATGAAATGACAGAAAGACAGAAGCCCCGTAGGCTCTGACCAGCAAGAGCCATTCAAACTTCATAGCCACGCTCAGAGTTGCAGACCAAGAACAAAAATGAACGTGTGGGAAGAAGAGCGTTTCTCAACACAAAAAAAAACCAACAAAAAAAAAACAAAATTTGGAAAGGTTTCAGAATTCTTACAATGGAAAGAGTGTATTCTATGTAACTCCTTAACTTTCCCATCGAGTTATTATTGCTTACTTCAGTAGTCAGTTATATGCGTAGAAAGGCTATTCCTGCTCTCCAGAGACTGTTGCCAAAATGGATGCAATGAGATAAATGGGGTGGAAAAGCCTCATTTTACAGAGTTTTGAGACAGCGGGAGAGATTGAAACCTAGATCAGAGAACTTATTTATGTGACTAAATATCCTTCTAGAAATAGGCTTTAAAGACTTGGCTGCTCTTGCACAAGAAATCTGTGGTAAGGCTGAACTCCCCCGAGAGTCTCCAGCCAAAAGAAGTGGAAGTCTCCTGGTGTTCCCTACCTCTGCAGAGCACGTCTGTGTGGGACATCCTTATGTCACATCTTGCAACAGCTTCAAGTCATCACCTTCCTGAAACCTACAAAGTCTGCTCTCTAAGCAGTCTTGGGGAGTATTTACTCATAATTTTTCCTAATTAAGGGACTGCTGAGGAGGGTGAAGCCAAGAGGGAAATTCTGCTCCTTCTTGCTCGTATCTCCTGCCTCCTGTTGTCCACAGCCTAGTTCCTGCCCATGTACTTTCAGATCATCTGAAGAATTAATATCTTGTCTTTATGTGTAAGATCAATTAGACAGTACAGATGAAGCTTTTCCTTTGTTACTCTGCCTAGCTCCTGAGGGAGGATCTCTCTTGCCCTTTTCAGAGAACATCTTTTTTTAATTAACTTTTTTATTGAGCTGTTCAGAAAAAAACAGAATTACAGAGCTTCAAAAATACAATTAGCATAATGTAACAGTAACATCACTAATGAGGACTGGCATGCATTCACCCAACAGGGCATGATTACATAGAGCACAATAGCAGCTTCTTTCTGCAACACCAGAAAGTCCCAACCCAGGCAACCATCGCCTTTGTGTTGCACAAGCTGAGAATTGCCTTCACATCCAGGGTCTCTGCTCCACATAGGGACGGTGTAGCTCTTGCGAGTGTATGAATGGCCTTCAAACAACACGACACACCATCAAAAGGAAGCAGTAGAGAACAAACTTCTAACTGACCGTGACAGAGAAGTAAATGACTTTAAAACGTAACCACTCCCTCTGGCTGTTTCAAAAGCTGATGAAGAACTGCACCAAAAAAACAACCTACAAACCACAGAACGAGTGCAGATTTTGTGTGATATTGGAGGGTTGCATCAAGCATAGCTGAAGTAACATGTATTCACAAAGAAAGAAAACTTCTGGTAGAGAGCTAGAGATTGTCAGTCAAAAGGCATCGCAAAAGATATCGTGCTCACTTGTAGACCTGCCTTAATGAAGTGGATTAATTTAGTGAGGGAGACGACCAAGTTTTGGGCGGACAAGCTCTGGTATTGTTGGCTGAAAATCCTCTCAATGTTTGTTTTCCAGCATTGTTTGGGTTTTTCTCGAGATAGCAAATGTTCTAAAACCAGAGAAGCTTCATATACATAACTGGTCTTATGTCCTATTAGTGCTAAAAGGGGGCAAATATAAGCAAAACAAAGTAAACTCAAAAAAATATGTATAATACCTAGATGCACGTTCTCCAATTTTTTCAGGATTTCCTTGTGAGTGATCCCTTTTCTGCCACAGACATTTCTGCACATAGTAACAGAGCTGTGGATTTTTACAGACAGGAGTACGGCACAAGCACATAGGCCCCTATTCAGAGCATGTGTTTAGCTTGGAGTACTTACACTTAACCAAGGTTTAACCATGTGGGTTGAACATGGTTAGAGAGTTTTCTAGCCCTAGCAGTGCTGTATCACTATGCATGCAGGGATATTCAATAAGAGATTAGATTTATGGAAATTCTGCACAGATTTTAGTGCAGATCTTATAGTCGGCAAACTTTCCAAACTGACCTCTGAAATTCCCCCTGCTTAACTTTATCCCATTCTTTCAGTGTTTTCTTAGGGCATCAAGAATATTGATTCTCCTGAGTGAACCCACCGAATGCTTACCTGTGTGTCTTTAATTGGAATTTGTTTAACAACAAAATATGTATTTGTTTCTTGACTTCTCCTTACACACAGCACTCTGCCTGTGCCTCCCTTGCAGAGGTCCTGGTCACCTCCCTCCGACCACCCTCTAACCCAACAGTGGTGCGTGACAATGGCAGCCTGACTGGTGCCGACAACTGAACGTCGTATTTGTCCATCAACTGCATCAGGCAGAGGTGGGAAAATGGTGAAATCTACAAAGGGACTTTGATATGACAGGCATTTTAGGTGCCCAGAGCCAAAACTTAGACCTCCAAAAGTCTGTTAACCCCCATTTAACTGTTGGTATACCTAATGTTTTTCTGCCCATTTATTAATCTCGACGACAACAAGGTATCTAACGGCTTTGTGAGAAGTTGGGCTGCACAGGTGTTGTGTTGGCAAAGCATTCATTCCAGTTGGAGAAAATCCTGTCTCTCAGGTCATCTCATGAAATCTGTATTCTTGAACATTGGGAAAGGCAAACTGTGCTCACGGTCCTTCCTCAGCCTGGGTTAATATTTTGTGAGACTGGCTTTTGCCACAAAATTTTGGTTGTCACCAATCTGTGTTTAAAATGAGATAACTAGATTATTTTGAGCTCAGACATAAATTCCTGGGGGACCAGACCCAGGATTGCAGTCCTCAGCCCTAGCAGGGCCATGAACTGCTCCTGGGAGAAAACAGGTATCACAATGACTGTTACAGAAAATCGCATAAAAGTTTGCTTGATGTCTCTCTGGTTTTCCTTATAAAAAAGGTCAGACTGTTGTCCAACCTGCCAGAATTGCTGAGCTGTTAATTTTTGCTGCCTTTCAAATGTTTTGGCTGTGTGGCTTTCACTGGCTCATCTTTTGAGGTTCACTCAGTGTTGCACCCACAATAACTGATTTAGAGATTGTGCAAGGGCGTATTGTGAAAACTGCTCTGAAGCAGGATACGTGCTAGCTGTGCTACACTGAAAAAGTGCAGGGGTTGGAAGTTGCAAACAGGGCTGTGTATACAAAATTCATTTTCTGGCTACTCCCTTGAACTGAGAACAGCTAATCTTAACAAAACAAAAGCAGACAGGCAAGAGACACGGTCCAGAAAGGCACAGTCAACCTGACTTATCAAACAACCGTGTTTACCTTTTGACACTGTTTTATTCCATTAACAATTACTGATCTAAGACAGTTCTGCTAGGGCATTGGAAATCTTTACAGCTCCAGGGGAAAAAGTGTATTCTCTTAACAGTTCTGTTAGCTCAACAATTTATTCTTTATTTATATTGGCTTTGATGTGAGAGAAGAAAGTGAAAAAGAATGTAAAAAGTGGGCAGTTTCGTAATACAAGTATATTTATCAAGTGGAAGAGGCTTATGACACAAGGAAAAACTGTAATGTGAAACATTGCAAAAACACAATTAGGAACATAAGCGTGAAATTATGCACAGTCTAACCTGATTTCAACCTTTGCTTGCCTGGTATGAAGGTAAAGTATTTTAATGGCATTTCCAAAAAAATAAATACCTGCTTTCAAGATCTAAAACTCAACCAGGAAACTGCACCAGCAATTGGCATCACTCCGCTAGAAGGAAGTCTTGGTGTGCAGAAGACATGATGGCTCAACACTTTTTAAACTGCTGAAAGATGCCTGAGATCAGCAAAGTCTCCCAGAGGGTCTTGGGACTAAATTTATCTGAGGAAGGAGAAGGGGAAGGGCAAGTATGAAAATATTTTGAGGATACTTCTATGATCCAATCACCAGTATATGGATTCCGTACCAGCATTAGTGCCCTACGGAAAGGCTTGTGAGCTTAGAGAAAAGCTGGTTTCTCTGTCCCAGTCTCATCTCAGAGCCATGATGGTCTGAGTATATATCACATTTACATTAGTCTTAAATTTATTTCTTCTCGGTGTGCTAAAGCAGCCTGAGTGGCCCCACTTTAAGGAGGAGAAAGGTGACACATATCCAAAGGCTTCTCTACACAAGGAAGTTGCACAAGGCGACAACCTCCCCGTGAGCACACTCCCCTTCTGTCTCTATTAAATAAAGTTTCTTTTTTCCAGTTTGGCTCAAGCCAAGCTGTAAAAAGCTCTATTGCACTGGAACAAGCATTTGTGGATACCTGTTTGACACCAGTGATTGCACAGTAAGGCTGTTGGGGAGAGGGGAAGCCCAGGTGCCACTCAAAGGGGAGGCAGGCAGCCCATGATGGAGGAGGACACACAACCTGTGTCTTCCAGATCCTCCGAGGTTACTCCCTGGACCCTCCTGGCATCTCTCCTGCTGCTCTGCACAGATGTGGAAACTCTTGCACACAGTATCTAGGGACCTAGATTTTCCTAGCTCACAAAGCTTGCTTGATCTCCTGGCTAATAGGAAATAAATGTCATCCTAAGCATTTGGCTTGGTTTGGACTCAGTCCAGCTTTTTCCCCCCTGTCCCAGAAAAATTCTCCTTGCCTATATATGTACAGAGTTGCAGATGGTCATGCACAAGCTTTGCATGCTTGGGAAAGAACTCATGGGATGCACCTATGATGATAAAAGGTTTTATCGCTTGTAAAGTTCCTCAGTTGTGTAAATGGGGAGTGGAGGATATGAGAAGCCCTCAGTGGCTTCCTGTCCAGAGTCCGGAGAACAGATGTAGTAATGAGAAAAGGATGAAAAGGTCTTGCTTGAGTAATTTCTTGGATTTACCTGATTTGAGGTAATTCCTGGGATTCCCTCAAAAGAACCTTCCCTTTCTGCGGTCCCTGTCAGGGATTACAAACTGCTTTCTCTATCCGAGGACCTGGAACATCTTACCTGGAACAGTGGTGGTGGTGGTGGGTTGCGTACAGCCCTGTCTTCAGACACTGCTACTTGCTGGCTGAGCAAGGAGATTATCCATACTTATAAAATGAATGAAGTAAGGACCATCTTTCCCATACGTAACCTTAGATGAGCCATCTGGAGACATTCATCAGGCAGGAATTTTATGCACAAACTGGACAAGTGTGCATTCAGCCATCTGATTTGAATATCCCAAGGTATGTTTTCTGCTTGCACAAGGGAAAACACATGTTTTCACAGTTTCAGACGTTGGTTTGAAAAAATCTTTTTTGGTATCTAGCAGAAAATCTTTTCATTTAAAGAGCTGCTGAGAAAGACTGCACCAGAACATCTCCCAGCTGATTCAGTCTAAAGGAGAGGAGAACCCATGTTACTCTTTTCTCCCTCTTCTTCTTTGTTTTTCATGAGAGACTCTTCTCAGGCAGCAGGATATCAGATATCCTACATGGCAGACAAAGAATTCTGTTTCGCCCCTTAGTTTCTTATCCAGTTATTTTAAATGGGGGAGTTTGTTTTTCCTGTATGATTGGAATAATTACCCTGACAAGGCAAAGGACTGGGACAGATGTTCTCCCTAACTAATAATAAAAGCATTGTCTTTCAGCTTTTTTCTGGCTGTGAAATCCCCTACCGTCCTGTGATGTCCCACAATGGGATGCAGGTAGTGAAAACTTTAGAAAGTGGAGTGTTGTTGCTGATTTTCCTTCTTCTTTCAGGAGAGGACAGGGCAAAGTCTGCAGGGTTAAATTAAACTGTACGCTCACTCTCTCCACAAAGGAGAACAACTTTTTTAAAAGCTCCTAACTGTTGCAGGTTACCTGCGCTTTAAAAGACAGATTATTATAGTTTTGATATTTCACCACGAAATGGTGCTGCCAGCTGTCAACAGCTCAGGGAACAGTTAATTATATTTTTGTACAGCTGTTCATAAGAGCGTAAAAAGCTGCTGTTCTCCTCCTAAAAGAAAATAAAAAAATCTTGGCATTAGTTTTCTGGGGAGAATAGTTAAGAAGTCTCCAAAATACTTGTAACTGGAAAGCCAATTCTTCTTCTGCCTTCTGTGAAGTAAAAATGCATTTCCTCTGGTGTAAAGGGAATCAGTTTACTATTATGGAGTTGAGTTGGGAATGACTGTGTTTGAAATTCAAGGGAATTAGTAGTCTGCACTCCTAGAAATGCCACTTCAAATCCAAGGCAAATTCCCATCTGGCCATAAAGGGAAAAGGCAGAGAGCTGCAGATTGCACCCTAGCAATGCATTTGTGTGGGTGGACCTGCACTGACTTCGCATGCATCAGGTTCTTAGGTCGTCTATGTCCTGCTAAATCCTGGTTGTTCCTTTCTGATGGACAGCAAATGCCTCAGCTTCATGCTGTAACATATCCTTAGCTACACCAGCAATTTGAGATTTGCATTTCTGGCAACGCTTGAAGGATCTAGTCCAGTTCTGCTAGATTCTGCAAGACATGAACAGCACTGGAGAATTTATGATGTAGGTAGATGAGCCAGAGAGAGGGTGTGGGGAACTTATTTAACTTGTTTATCTGAAAGTTTTGCTTTGTCAAAAATAAACTTATGTTGTCAGAAAGGGCTCTCCTTCAACAAATTCAACCCATCAAAAATAATTGAAATATTCTATTTGAATATTTTCTAAACCAAAACTTTGGCTCTCTAATTTTTAAATGAGAAAATTATTTTGACTTAATATAAATGTAGGGTGGTGGGGTTTTTTCTGTTTTTCAACAGAGTGGTTGAAACCAAACTGATTTGGAAATGATAATATATTTGAATTGGCCCAAATAGATCTCTTTTTTTCTTTTCAAAAGCTCTTTTTTCTTTTGGAAACTCATATTCTCTCTCTTTTTTGTATTTGGGATGGAGGTGAAATATTTGGGGGTTAAGGCATCATTTCAAGATACTTAGAGCACATGGAGATAAGGAGACATGAGTGTCCCCTTGATGTTAGTCCCACTTCAGTCACCCTGAAAGGTGTGCGCTTAATTAATCTGCTTTTCCTATGCTCCTTCAGCAGGCAGTGGAGAAAAGTGGGTCCAGAGGAGGGCCACAAATGATCAGAGCGCTGGAGCACCTCTCCTATGAAGAAAGGCTGAGAGAGTTGGGGTTGTTCAATCTGGAGAAGAGAAGGCTCCGGGGAGACCTTACAGTGGCCTTTCAATACTTAGGGAAAGACAGAGAGAGACTTTTTACCAGAGCCTGTAGTGACAGGATAAGGGGTAATGGTTTTAAACTGAAAAGAGATAGATTTAGATTGGATATAAGAAAGAAATTCCTTATGATGAGGGTGGTGAGACACTGGAATAGTTGCCCAGAGAAGTTGTGGATGCCTCATCATTGTAAGCGTTCAAGGTTAGGTTGGATGGGACTTTGAGCAACCTGGTATAGTGAAAGATGTTCCTGCCCATGGCGGGGGGAGCATGGACTAGATGATCTTTAAAGGTCTCTTCCAACCCAAACCATTCTATGATTCTACAAAAAGAGGCTTGTTGGAGGACCCACCACCCTGCAGGTTTCCTTGCTGGCTATGGAGGGAGAACCAGCTGCTGTCTTCAACCAGATCCACTGCTCCCTTGGCCAAATCAGGGGAAAAAAATCACAACTGACTCCCCAAAGTCGCTGATAGAAGGAGAAGAGTGCAAAATCCACTGCCTTTAGCTGGAGCAATGCAAGACTTGCAGCCTCATCAAGGTGATGACTAAGGTGATCTTTTACTAGCTTTCACACCATTGGGGTGCAACCTGCTGGGGATTTCTATTGCATGGGCAACACAGTGGGTGCTTCCCAACTCTGACACTTAACCCACTGCAAGCCCTACAGAGGGCCTATCCCAGGGAATCCTATCTACTCCGGCTCGATTGCTCAGCGTCCCTCGTTATTTCATCTACAGCGTTGTTCTAGCTAGGGCTCCTGACTCTTCACATCATCACTGAATCCCTTGTAACTTTGATGACTTTAGGTGATTAATTTCTAACGTGTGTTTCTATTCCACACATGTGCAAGGCCTCCCCTAAGTGGCACACACCTCTATCTAGCCCAAAATGTTGTGAAAATTAAGTGGAAATCAGTCAACTGTTACAAAAATGTCACTAAGCAGCATTGTGGTTAACAGGTCTATTTGCTCCAGTGATCCTAAGCAGCTGAAATACTTTCCTTCAGCAGTTACCCCAAAACTTCTAGCAAGCTTGTATGCGAAAGAAAAGAACTGGTTACTGTTGACTTTGTGCAAAAGCTGCTTTTTTAGGATTCTAAATGCAGCCAAGACATTTTTTCCTTTTGTAGTGATATGGTTTGTTACAGCTGTGCATTGAAACATCTTCAGGAGACTAACAAAAAGTTCTGACATTCAGAAAGGCATAATTAGTAGCAATTTAGTTTTGAAATGGACATTAGAAAGCTTTTAAGCATTTTTGTAGATCTTTAAAACAGTAAAATGTTAATTGAAAAGAGCAACATCAGCTGGATAGTAAAAAGGAGGTCCCTTATGGAAAGACTAGACAGGGAGATGGTAAAAAAATGAGTAAGTAGTTTTGCAAAATAAAATCTAGCCCACAGGATCCCAAGAGAATACTTTGAAATGAAAAAGTCTTAAAAAGACCTTGGAGTTTTCACAGTTTTAATTAGTTCACCACAGTATAAGTAATTTTGAGCATTTTTTTCTCTTTCTCCTTCCTATTGGCTGTCTGTAATTTTTCCAAACTTGAGATATGTCGGAAAATATGGATGACTTGCAGAGAAACGTAAAGAAACATAGTTTATTACCCTGCATCTTTTTTGCCAGAAACGGGACATCTGAAGACTCCCAGTTAAAATATATCTTTGACAAAAAAATGAAGGAAAGTGTATTCCAAGCAGTTTGCCTGATTTAAGTGAAGAGACACCAGCTGAGTCATTCAGAAAAAAATCTGCCAAGATTTACAAATAGGCTCCTGTCCCAGCAAGGGCACCCAAACCACTCCAGCACTCAATTTCCAGCTCTCTACCTACATGTGAATAATTGTTTTTTTCCCATGAGAAAATGCTGCTTTCACTTTTACTGACGCATCATCTTTCTGGAGGAGAATCTTTCCCAGTGAAACGTTGGTGGGTCTGTTAGCTTGTGTGTTTGTTTGGCTGAGCGTGGTACTGGGTACTCCAGTCTCTATTATTGAGCAAGACTTTGATTTAAAAAAGCTGAGATGTATTCATAGCACGATCTGACAGCTCTCTACTCTGTATAGCAAACTCCCCCAAAACCAGAAGCCACGTTTATTCTGAAAACGCTATCTGCAGTGCACCATCTGTTGCCAGGATCTGCCTGCTGAACAAAATACCCACAACCACAATCATTCATTACAAGACTTTGGAGAAGACTCATGAAGATCCTGCACTGGCTCTGAAAGCTCTTTCTGACATAAGAAAGTAGGTCCCTGGTTAAAATAAAACTGGAGCAGGTTGGAATATCTTCTTGTGTCAAAGCCTTCACAGGCTTCAAAATAGGAAGGATCTGGCCACGCTGCTGTTCTCCATGCACCTATCAGTGTCCATCATGCTCTTCCTTAACTGGGCAATTAGTGCCATGGCCCACTCACCTTGCAGGTGCTCGGAGCACCTGCGACCATCAGCCCCTTTTCAAGCTGGAAACACTCTGGCTGCCAGCAACAGAGCACTGAAATGGACATGGCAAGATCCACATCTCGCTGTCTTCCCTAGAATTATGACCTTTGCGTGCTGTGGGCTTCGGGGCAGTGTTGGTGCTAACCAAACGTGAAGAGAGACTTTTCCAGTAGCCTGATGGCTCCTACAAGATCTACTAGAACAAAGCCCATGCTGAGGTTTATTAAACAGTTGGTGACAGCAAATGGCTGTGAGGGAGGATGGCAGGAGTATTGGAAAATGCAGCCCAGAGACATGAGTAAGTGTGCTTGGCAAGATGCAGGGTGCTACTCTATACCTCAAGAGAGGAGTCAGACACTACCGATAGTGGTTTCTCCAGCATCCCCCCACCCAATACCCTTGCAAGTAACAAGATGCACAAACACATTGGCTAAAATCTGTTCCTTCGACAGTCTGTTTGAAAAGCAAAAAAAAAAAAAAAAAGACCAAACCCCTTAGCATCTCTTTTGCAGGTAACTCTGGACTAGAGTGGAGTTATCCACGTAATGAGCCATACCGAGTTCTCCACTCTACTTCAACATTTTCAGAATGTAAAGCAGCAGGGATAGTGAGAAATTGAGCAAGCAACATGAAAATGGAAAATAAGGCGGATAATTACAATTTAACTTCATCAGTGCAATTGTATGGAATTGAAAAGCCATTTCAGCAGCCCCAGGACATGTTAACAGCCCTAGAGAGTCCAGACATAAAAGCAAGATATTTTCCAAACTTCAAATGGATCCAAAGCTTCCTAGCAGGAGGGAATTGTTTTAGCATGTAGCTTTCTAATTAGATGTTGGAAAAACTTAGTGGTGGAGCAGATTCTGCCCTAATTTACACTGAAAACTGCACTTTAATGTACAAAAATTACTCTGGGTGGATATGGCCTTACCAAACGACAGAATTTAACCCAGCATCTTTAAAGTTCATGCACCTACATAGTCAGAAACTCTCTTGCCCTGAATGGGAAATTGTGGCTGAAACTTCTCAGAACTGGAGTCAATTAACTTTAATTTAGCTCGGTCTTTCTTGCAATAAATGGATGTAAATGAGATATCCCCAGTGGAGACAGATTTACAGCAGGCAAAACAGCTATAAAAGTAAGAACAACAGGAAAATGAAGCTGGTCTCTGATAAGAAGGTGTGAGCTAATTATGAGCTTCCAGCTAGCGCATGAAAGTAGCACATTTAACCCCAACAGATAGTAAATGTCTAATCTGGCAATTTATGGTGATTGACAGGTGAGACTTGCTGTGGGAAGAAGAAAAGAGCAGTGACGGAGTGGCTCTTTGCATCTCTCTGTAGTCCACCGTGTGTTACATAGGGCAAGGTTCTGACATAGCTCAGCTATGCAAACTGATGTATTTTAATCCTGTTTCTTATCAAAATTTCCCTAGTGGCTCCTTCTCTCTCATCACAAGTTTTCTCCACCACTTAGGAGCCAGTTGCCTGATCCTCTTAATTCTCTCTCCTTTTCCAAGTCCAGGTTTTGCTGAGCCTCCTTAGGCTTACTGTAGAAACAATTCATATGGGATGGAAAAGAGGAAATTAAAAAAGAAATCATATAGCTACTGCAAATCACATGGGCTGGGGTGTTCTCTCCCATTTCTCCAGGAAACGCAGCTTGCATTGGCTTTCAATAGGAAGGTGAATGCCATTAGTGGCATTTAGTCCAGGGGAGTATAATTCACTCTTGAGGTGACATTCATAAGGAGAGAGAAGGCGAGGGCGGGAGAGATAAACCTATACCAGTGTCTCCTTTTCTGTACTCTCCCATGTTCTGGTACTCTGTTTTGCATGGAACAACATTTTCTTGCTTCTTACAAGCCCGTAGTTGTTTCTTACTCAGACTTGGGTACACTGGTTGTTCCCCCAAACTGCGATCCCTCCTTTGTCCATAGCATTTAGATTACAAGGGGATGGCCTCTGAGCCCGTCTGTGCTTGGCAAATAATCAGTGATGGGGAACGTATTAATCGCACAGGCAGAAGAGGGCAAGCCTGCCCAGCTCTGGCCCTCTGTAAATAGTTGAACTTCTTCGTGGTAGAGAGTCTGAAGCAAGAGAGACAGGTCATTGCTAGTCTTACGGTGAGAGTCCCAAGGGCAAAGAGAAGTTGACTTTCTACAAAGGAGAAGGCCAACATTTCAACAGCCACTGAGGAGATGCGTTTCCTACAGAGGTTTCAGACTTCCTAGAAAATGCATGAGTGTACACAGCATTGATCTGAATTTATCTCTGGTCCTGCCTCAAGGTCCAAGCGTGGTGGGAATAGATTTTGTGAGCTTTGAATCAAACACCAAAGCAGGGTCAATGCCTGAGGGCTTGCAAGAAGCTGTGAGTAAGGATGGTGCTTGGGGCTAATGTGACACGGACTTAGCTTCAGAAGGGACTTGTAGATAATCCACTAAACCATCTGGCACTGCCTCCTCCTCCAGCTGGCTGTACCCACAGTATAGTGAGCTGGTTTCCCAGCTACACTGGGAGGTGAGGAAGGAAAAGCCCCTCTCAGAGGAAAACAGGACAGTGGCTGGAGGAAAGGGAGCAGGTACCCTAGAGAGCAGAGCAGAAATGCTTCTGCAGCAGATGCTGACCCTCCAACATGTCTGCTTTACAATCCCACTGCAAAGAGCTTGAGGTACTCCAAGGACAAGGGCCAGGAATTGGGTCAGGTGGGGGCACAGGGTCCCCACAGCAGAAGGAAACGGGCACATTTGGGTTGCGTTGAGTAGGATATGAACTGGGCAGTAACGCAGCACCTATGTGTGTACCAAGGCTGTGGATAAGACCCAGGAGACATCAGGATAGAGAGCGCACAGTGGGCGTGGGAATGTCTCACTCTTCAAACCAACGGTAACATGACTTAGTCTGGGAATGAGGAAAATCACCCTTTCTCCATCAGTAGAGCCCCTTTTGTGCAGGTTTGGGTGTCTGTTGTTACAACAGGAAGCCAAACAAATGCCCCTGACCCCGGAGCCCTTGTGGACAGGCAAGCCCTCCTGAGGGAGTTTGCATTGCCTCCGCCAGCAGCTGCCAAACTGCAGGCACCCAGGTACCAAAGAGCTTCCCGAAGTTGACTCCAGCTCCTCCTGACCGCAGGCACACAGGAACTTCAGACCAGCGCCATACACTCCGAGCAAACCATACAGCAGCATTTGAAGCTGCATCCTACCGCCTCTTGTCACCTCCCAGCCATGTGTGGGACAGGACTAATTTTGCGAACAGCAGGGGTGGATCGTGACAGCCTGCGGGACTGGCTCCAGCCCGACAGGCAGTGCAAATGCATGTTGGGCTCCACAGCTCTGTTACACATCAGTGAAGGAGCCTTCTGAGCCAGTAAAAGCAGCCACCGTTCCTGGTGTACATTGCCGCAGGTCCCTCTTGTGCTGCCACTGGAGGTCTCAGCAGAGACTGGGGAGTTTATTAAAAAAGGTGAGTAATTATGCAGAGCAGTTCACATATCCACGGCACCATATGTGTACAGACTGTGACCTTTCTGGAGGTTTCTGCAGCACGCCCTTCAGCAAGCTCGCTACAAACGTAACAGGTAACCAGAGACCTGCACCAGGGAGCACTTGCTGATTGCATTGAGAGCTGCTAAACAGCTCTCTGACAATGAGCATTTAAAGAGCAGTTTCCTTTCCGTCGTTCACTTTTCTTGCCTAATTTATTAGCGTGAGGTCATTTTGATTATTAACCCAAGCCCTTTGCTTTCTATGGGCAAGTGCTTCCACCCTCATGCTGCACGTTTACATGCCGCCTCTCTGAACATTTTATTACTCGATTTTCCTGTTTGATTTCCCAGGGTACTTCAGTTCCTGTTCTGAGATACGGTATGTTCGGAGAGTTAGTTAAAGACTCGCAGATCTCCAAATCTTGAGGGATAGATTCTTTTCCTCCTTCTCAGTAGCTGACAGATGGTTATTCTTCAACAAATAAAATCTAAATTGTACGAGCCTGCCCTGCTGCAGAAGGAAGTTCTTAATAAGCGCCTTGCTGTGATGAAAGGAAATAGAGGAAAAGGCAACAACCCCAAAGTAGGAATATTTAGAATTAAAAATAGACTCCATGTGTCCATTTGCTAGAATTGCAGGGCAAAATTTCACATCTGAAGGGGACTTAAACAGCACAGAGGCATGGTATGGCCAGCTCCGAAGAGATGAGTTATATCCACAGCAAACTCTTGTGAGTGGCAGCTGTTTTCTCAACCAGTGGTAATGATGTCCCAAATCTGCCTCATATAGGACCCCACATGTGAATGTATATCAAGGGAAAAATGAGTCTGCACCCACCCAGGCTGACACAGCCAGGGTCAGACCTGCCAAGGCGCCCAGCAGGTCTGCTAGAAACATCAAGGCTGAGCTGAGTTGATCAGGCAAGAAGCGGGCTCACAGCAGGCATGAAGGGCTCCCCATTTGCCTGACTGGCAAACTCATGCCATCCTCTGGTCCCTTTTTGTTAACACCTTGACCACTCTGAAATGGCTTTATAAAACTTCAAAAACCCACTATGTCTTTGTCTTAAAAATTCTATCCTGGAAACCTCTCGGTTCACTTTTGCACATTATGTGGCTGCTCTGGCTCTCCTTGGGCCAACTTCTGCCCTGGTTAACATTGGCATGGGCCAATTCCCACATCAAGGTCTGGGCTGATTCCCCCGACATCAGCAGGGTTAACATGGTTGTGCACAGACAGCTCAACCCAGCCCTATTACCTTTTCATCATAAAAACCATAGGGTTCAGTATACTGCAGATATAGTGAGTGCTAGCGTGGCGGGCATGCAACATGCATGGCCCTTTGGTCAGCATTGCTGCAGCACCATGGGCTGGCCCAGCAGCTAATTGCTCTCCCCACCAGATGCCTCTTACGTGTTCCTGAAATGCTGACCTAACCAAGGTTTTCAGTCACCTAAAATACCTGCAGATTTTGCTCCTTCTCAGTCCTAAGGTAAAATAATAAATATGGTTGCGGGAAATACAAACACCCATCTTGCTGTGAAGGGGCTACCACTCAGGCTGGCTGGGAAAAAGGGACCATTAGCAAGATAATCCCGTAGGGGAGAGACCATTGGTGCTCTAACATTTGACAGCTGCTGAAGTGTCTTTATTAGCTCTTCATTAACTGCAGACTGTGAATGGACTGACCTCAGACAGCAATCCTCTGGCAGCTCATGGGTTTTAACCACCATACAAACTGATTAAGAAAATAACTGCCTAAACCCAGCCTGTCATTAATCTTTGATTATATCTTCATCATTCAAAATCAATAGTTCAGATCACTTAGAAAAAACAATTTCTCCTTGGATATGGAGAACAGAAGTGGGCAAAACAATCTACTGACCTCTGGATTTTTCCCCCACTGTATCTTCTCAGCTACTCTAAAAGGCACTCTTCATTTCATGCTGTGTCTCATTTGAACCTCGTCAGGTTGGCGTGGAAGCATCAAGTAGGAGTTGGTACTTCACTTCCTTTTAGTCATTGCTTCAGAGGAAAAGGATTGGGCATATACGCTTTACAAATCGGCATTATCAACTGTTTTTACAGTGCCAAATATCTGTATGCATCCCCTCCTCCTATTCAAGGCCCCTGAATGGACTCACATCCACAAAACCCAGTCTTTGACCCTCATGTTTTCCTGGGATTACTCAAGCTCTGAGAACCAAAGCACTCATGGCTCTGCGGGATTTGGAGTAGAGGACACGTTCATGTTTGCTGAATTTGGACTTCACCTTTCCTGCTCATCCATCTGCCTACTGCTCTTACATCTTCCTGGCCCTGAGGGATCATGCATTATAGGGGAATCAACCAACAAAGATGAGCATTAGCGGGGCTGAAGGCTCTTGATCTCCAAACTTTTGGTAAAAGGAAGCCAAGCATTGTCATGGTGATCTTCTGAGGGATATCCAGGGAGATGCGGTGATTTCGCCAGCAGCAGGTAAAACAATCCAAAGTCCATGCTCAGACTACAACTTTTGTCTTTTTCTTGTGGAATGTGGATGGTCACCTTGGCTTTTTGGTGGGCTGATGCTTAGGTCCTTCCACTCCTTTTCTCTGAAACTCTTCTCTGTACTTACCCCTGTGAAGACAAGCTGCAAGATCAGATATCCTATCTCTGAGGAAAGCTTTTTTAATTTCTTTCAGGCCAGTCATAAGGTAATTAGAGCAGTGCAATTCAGATGATGCCAGCAACAACATGTGCTTGAGAGGTGCAGTCAGCCAGGCAAAGAGGGGTTACAGAGGTATGAAATTCTTCCCTTCGTGTGAAACAAGGGCCAAATGCCAGCTGCTAGCCCTCATGGCACTTGTCACTGCCATAGATGTTCTCTCCCCACCGGCACACACTTCTGTGAGCCTCTGCCCAGGGACTGCCAAGGTGGCCATGCAGGCAAGCTAGCCACACCAGAGTGCTTTCTCAGCTCAAAATCTTCAGAGGAAGGAGCGTTGAACTTCAGAGGAGATGGATATAGAAAGCCCTGTTTTGGGAGGTGTTGTTCTGTAAAACAACAAATCTACCTGTTCTTAGGTAACTAAGCCCACTGGCTTGCTTTTGCCCTTTAGAACAGTCTGTTCCCCCACGCACATGTACACTTCTGTCCTTATCTTGGCTCCTCACCCATTCACAGCCAGGCTGCTGACAGCTCCCAGCATCAGTGCCTCCTGTTTTGTGCCTGGACAGGGGACTTGCTCTTGAAGGCCCCTGGCTTTTTTTTGGATCCTGCTCAGCTTTTGGCTGCAGTAGCATCCTTCAGCAAACAGTTGCACAAGTCAGCTATGCATTATACAATAACAGGCAGTTTCCATATGTTGGTTGTATGTTGCCTTCTGTTTATGTAGGTATTGGTTTTGTCTAGTTAGTCTGAGAAAGCACTAGTTAAAGCACCCTTTATTCCCTTTTTTTTTAGTCATTTATTGATTGTGAAGGCCTGTGAGGCTTCTCTTGAAACCACCACAGGCTATGCAATAGCATTCAACACCTCCAGTAGTTTTCACCACTTGTTTATCCTCCTCGTGCTATCTTTTTTGAAGATGAGGGCTGATCTGAAGCATGGGTGACCTGCCCACAGGCGGACCTGTGCTCTCTCCTGACCATGGCACTTGCATGACAGCCCACTACCGTGCCCCTCACAATGCTGGCCCACAAGCTCTTCCCTGATGTGCTCCAGTTTGTTTCCAGCCCAGCGAAGGCTGGGGAGTGCATCTCTGTACTCCTGCGCCCCAGGGATACTTGCCTTGCCTGTCCCAGCAGTGCCTTTTATCTGCTGCCGTTCCACAATTACCTGGGCTGCGTGGCATCTCCCAGGAGCTGCTCCAGCCTCAGGAAACCCAAACAATGAGCTTAATATCAGCCCTGGGAGGAGCAAAGGGGCCCAAAGCTTCTCCCATTGGAAAGTCCTGAAGGAGCAGTTTATATGAGCTCTTGCCCTGCTGTATCTGAAAGTTAAAAACTGCAGCAAGCAAATCTCGCTCTTTGAGGCAATTACATTGCTCCTCTACACGCCAGTCTCTGAGCACCTCCTAAATCACCTTTAATATGATGTATCTTCACAACTCCCCTGCAAGATAAGCGCGATACCATCATCCTTGTTTTACAGATGGAGAGCCAGGGCACAGACAGAGCACTGTTGCCTAATCACTTTTCTTTTATTATTGAGCTTACCTCCAGCAGTGCCTGGTTATGTCTTAGTCAGCATTCAGCCCTTTTAACAGCTGCTTTTACATGAAGGCTCATGAAGGCCGTCGAGTTGCCACAGAAGCAGCAGACCAAGAAGTTTGGCTGGTTGTACCACTACGGTTCTTGCTGTACTAATGTAGGTGCAACTACAGAGATTCTGAATATGCAGGAACTGTGCACTAATTTAAAACCAGTCCTTTTAAAACCAGACGTTGGTTCACTTTATTTAAAAGCAATTGTATTTCATATTGCTGGGAACAGGCTGTACACCTCGGGGAGGTAATTTTATTTCATGGTCTACTCTGGCTTCTCTAATTAGTACTAAAAAGCACTTCTTTTGGTTGTGCAACCTCTGTTCCCCAGACAGGGAAATTCTTGCTACAGTTTCATATTTTCTGAAAATGTGTGCATTTTGACAACGCATAGAAAATCTGCTTGCCATGTTATGGCATGTAACCTTGACGTCACATGGAAAATCATCTCTTCCGTTTACATTTCCATGGTGTGGCTTTGTACTCATGTGAAGCCAACGCTCTAACACAGCCCTCCTGATTCTTGAGCCTAGTTATTTCTGGTGGAGCTCACGCCAAACCTTGATCCAAGCAACTGTGCCTGTCTTGTGCTCACATACTACCTCCATCAAAAAAATACAGCTGGATCCTGAGCTGCTCTATTCCAGCCATGTACACAACACACAGGGCCACCCTTCTGCCTTAAGAAGAACCACCTAAAATCCAACTTGGACCAAAACAAAAACAGTATTTCCATCCCTCTTGTGCAGCCAGCAGCTGGCTGCTGCTTTCCAGATGAAGGTGCCCTCCCCTGCATGGGTAGCACTTGCTGCCTTGTAGCAATAGCCTGCACGAGGTGGGTTTCTGAGATGGAGTGAAGGTCCATGTTGGATTTGCACCACGTGTGCTAAAATCTGAAGAGCTATTGAGAGCCGTGAGGTGGTAGATGGGCTGTGCCCGCATGATAGACCACTAAATCTTTTCCCGTGGCTCATTTTTCTTTCTTTCCTTTCTCTTCCTTATCTGCTGGTATATGACACCTGCTGGGGAATGTGGGCCTGCAGCCAGCAAGAAGAGGCAGCAGCTGAAAGTCGCTGGGCTGATTTCTCTATGGAGAGCTCTCAGCGAGTTTTGCACAGACAATGAACAAAGTGCAGTTTCTTGCTTTAAAAGGGCAAAGAAGAGGGGGTGGGATAGCAGGGCTCTGCAGTGCAGATTTCCCTACAATCCCAACTTAATGGAAGGGTGGCAGAGATCAATCTTGAGTTCTCTTAATATGGGACAGAAAGCCTAAATTCAGTCATCAAACAGCACGGCAGGTGCTAAGAGCCACCCAGACCGACAGTGTCTCCTGTAGTATAAACAAGTAAACTGTTTGATTTTAAGCTCTGGCTATTTTGCTCAGATACCCCTTGTTTACTAAGTGCTGAATGGCACTCAGCATTTACAGATGTAAAGCCCCTGGCTGGGAAGGTCATTAAAATTGGCGGGAAGATTGGGTAAAATCTGAGAAAATCCACAGGGGAGCCCAGCTAATTAATTATGGTTTTGTAACGCACCTAAGAGAACAATGTCCAGAGCTCTGAGCTGTTTGAAGGGGCTGTTTAAAAGCAAATTAAAGCAGAATATCTACTGTAAATGTACAATTGAGCTGTATGCTAAACACACAGGCAAACTTGTTTACCCTGCTCCTGAGCCCTTTTGAGCATGGTAGGTTTGAACGTTTGAACACAAATGTCACTGGGTTAGGAGAGGCTGTGAGAAACGAAGCAGGCAGGGGAAGAGAGAAAACATCCACTGGAAAAAAAAAGTAGTGAAATACTGCAACAAAGAATGAAAAATAAGTAGAGGCAAAAAAGGGAAAAACAAAATATTTGAGATAGAAGTGAGTCCACTCACCACCCTCTACAAAATTTGTAGCTCTGCCTCTGGAAAAATTATTTGTGAGGAGTAATTGTTATGTTTTTGAAGAGAGGCTGCTGGCACCCGCTGCCGAGCAGGCTGGGGCTCCCATTCAGAGGCAGACTGGTGAAGCCAGGGCAAGCACTGGTGGTCTGTGCCCCACGGGCAGCCCCTGCCATGCCAGATCTGCATCTGCCACATGGGGACCATTTGCCTGGAGTCCAGCAAGGGCTTAGCAACGACCCACCTTGAATTTGGGGAAAATGGCTGGACTGTGGTGAGCAACAAACCATCAGAGGGTTTCCAGCTACCTCTACTCCCAGCCCTTAGTCAGAGCATTGCTGAACCATCCCAGTGAAGGACGCATCTGCCTACCATCTGCTCCCCCATGTCTGCAAGGGCATATTTTTTCCATAAGCAGATTTTGTCTTGAGTCAAAAAACTGCCGTTTTGGAGTGGGCCACAACCCCTGGGCTCCTGGAGCTTGGTCATTCCCCACGGCTGAGAGCTTGATTCCCACAGTGAATGTGGCTTTTTCATCTGAGGGTGTAACCAGATAGCTTTGGCAACTCCAGTTATTTCAGGAGGGGGGAAAAATATAGCTCTTTATGCTGATAACCTCATTGTAATTTGGCACAACCTGCTAAAAACTCTCCAAAAGGCTATGGCACGTGATGCAAGACAGGTGAAGTTGGCTCTTTGGAAAGCACACGCATGTACAGATTTGTAGTACCTGCCTTTTCTAAACTGCTCGGTGGACCGGCAGCAGTGGCCCTGGAGGACTTCACGAGCTGTCAGAGGCAATGTGTGTGCTTTCCTGTGTGGGGCTCGGATGACACCAAGTGAAGAGAGAAACCATTATGTAACTTGGAAGATCGTATTATTCAATAACTTAAACACACACACAAAAAAAGATGTATCCCAGCCAACCGCTTCAGCGTGAAAGATGAGATTCATAAGATTAGTAAGGCCTCCTATCTGCCAAATCTTGCTGAGCATTACACCGTGCGATGGAGTTGGGCTAACCCTGTGCGTTATTATGACTCAGCTTAGAGGGAGAGGTTGGGCAGGGCAAGGCAAACTTTACTATCAGCATCTGCTTAGAAATTGAGCTATATTTACAACACCAGGGCTGATAAAATGCCTGTTGTGTTTGACTAACACCAAACATTGCAATACACAGCTTACCAGAAAGGGACTGGATTGGCAGCTAAATTGTTTAATTAAGATCAAATTACCAGAGGGCTAGATCTGGTTCTCAAGATGTAACACGGAGATTATTAGCAAGAAATGAGTTTTAATGTAAAAATAGCAGCTGCCACCAGGTACAACATGTCGCAGCTGGTGAGAGAAACCCAGTGTCTGCAACACGGAGCTTTGCCAGCTACCGCCCGTCACCAGCCTAGCTTTGCTCCTGCACTTGCCCAAGGGACAGCCAGGGCAGGGCAAAGGACCAGAGAGCAGGATTAGATGCTGTCCTCAGCTCCCACCCAGCTCCCAGGAGGGCCCCGTGAAAGGCGCTTTCCCCCCTGTTCTGGTGTCGAAGGAGCCAGCCTTGGGAAGGGGTGGCCCTCTTGCTTGCCTCCGCCCTGGGAGGTCACCTCTGGGTGGGAATTGGCAAGGCGAGAAGGAAAGTCAATTCATCCCTCCCAGTAAAGGGGTCACTGAGTAAACGGATCCCATGCTACACATCCCCTCTCAGGAGAGGGTCTAGCAGAGCTAAGTGCAGGGTTAGGCAACCCTGGGGGTCCCTCTAGGCTTCCCATGAGTGACTTCTCTGCAGCAACAGATACCGGTTGCAAGCACGGGAATGAGCAGAGCCCAGTGCCTTGCAGCTTTTCATAATTTTTATATTTTTTCTCTGAAGGTGTGAGCCCGCATTGCTAAAAACCCTTCCCCTGTTGGACACACTGAAAGGTTAAGTGGTCTTCCTCTGAGACAGCAGGACTTCTGGCATCCCTCTCCCACTTAGCAGCCCATATCCTTCAGTTTTATTTACTTTTGCAATGTATTTCTTTCTGATGAATGTGAATAAATTTGACCAATGCGTGGAGGAGTTAAGAAGGAAGGTCAGACAGAGACAGAGACATGACTATGGGGTTTGTTTGAGCTTCATTTTCACAAGGAAACAGACTAAGATCCACCCATGAATGAAATATGCCCTGCCCCTGCTTATCTGGTGAGACACTGGAGAGTCTCTTAGCTTCCTGGTGCATTAAGCTCCACTTAATGCAAGAACTGCCTCTGACCCAGTGTCACCTCTGCGTTTCCTTCACTGAGATCACTGCACAAAAAGCATTTCAAAAGCAGGATCTAAACTTAGGGACCCAGACCTACAGACCCAAACTCTGCCTAGTTTTACCCACAAGTAAGCGGTCCTGCAGCTCTGACCAAAGTCAAGGGGAGCTGCAGTGTATCAGGTACGTCAGGTTATGGCAGCTTTTCTTAATGAACCGTTGGTTCTTTTGAGACTTTCGTTTCTTCGTCGTAGCTCAGTGCTCAGGAGAGAGGGAAGAAAGAAAAGTGTGTTGGTCTAACGCTGAAACAACTAATTTATGTACTTACACTGTGACTTAAGAAAGTTCTGCTTTAAGTGAGTTTATTAAGTGGAGTCAGGATGTCTGACAGCTAGCAGAGCCTCTGCAAATAAGACAAGGCTGTTGGTAGTAAAAAGTAGGAATCCAGTTAAAAAATAGCTCCTCTGGTTACAAGACTGCTTGAAATATTGTACTCTGGAAATGTTTGTGTTTTAAGCTGTTTTAGTGTACAGTATAAGTCATTGACTTTTTTTTCTTGGTTTTGTTGCTAAACCTATGAGGGGAAATGTTTTTCTCCGCTTGCTGGACAGCAGCCATGAATTAGTAATGACCGACCATGTTTCAAAAGTGCGCGTGTATTTTAATCTGCATTGAAAGCCGTGTTTATCTTCTTTCTGGAAGCTAAAGGAAGTTTTAACATCTGTGCCGCCAGCGAAGTGCAAACCGCTGCGGGAGGGAGGAGAGCCCGGCGTGGGGCTGAGCAGCTGCCGCGCGTGGATGCTCTGCATCCCGGCCCAGGGGTATCGGCTCAGCCTGCGCGGCTGACAGGCAGCTTTCTTCGGCATCAGACTTCATGACCTCAGCTCACCACCCAAATTAACCTCATCCTGTTTAGTTTCCCCATCTCGGCACAATCCAGCTGTATCCCTTGTTTCTCTACGTTTTTAAGATGGAGGTGCAGCACCTTCATGCCAATGGAGCTGTTGTACAGGCAGCGAGGAGGCCTCGGCCGCTGGAGGAAATCACTGACACTTTGAGCAACAAGCTTGTGCTCTATGGTGCTTGCTGACCAGCACCCTAGACTGATGTGTTATCTGAGAATAAAGGTGCTTGTTTCAGAGTGATTGCTTTATGAATTTATTGTAGCTGAGTCTGCAGCAGTTATGTTGGTTCCTCTACAGAGGGAATTTCCTTTGTCCAGGGGAAACTGAGGTAGAGAAGGAGGATCATATAGAAGCTAAAGTGCTAATTTAAGATCTGAGAGACCTTGGTTTAATACCTTCCACAGACTTCCTTGGACAAGCCACAAAGTCTCCTACTACCGTTTCCAAAATGAATGTGGAAATTTCATCAAATTTGCCTTCTGGGCCAGTGAGGAAAACACTCATGAAAAAAACTAAGGTAATGGGGCTACGTAAGTACCTCTGAGAGAGATCCAGATGGACGTGCATGAAGAGATTAAGTTCCCGACCTTCATCTTCTTTATACAAATGTAGACTGGGAGGAACTCTGCTAATGCAAAAGGAGTACGAAAGAAGTGGGCTCCTGTGATTTACAGTGGTAAGGCCTCACAATGAAGTCTCCTGATTCTCAGTAGCCTACTTGAAGCAGCAGATTATTTTTCCTAATTCGCCTCTGTTCAATTATACCAGCCACTTTTCCTGGTGACCAGACAAGCAGAAATATTCAACTCAGCGCTTCCACTGATATTTCTTCTGCTCTAACTCTGCCATCAGTACCTTGGGGTCACTAGGGAAGGCGATAATAGCAGTGACATCTTCACGGCTGCTCTACAGGTTTCATTTGTACAAAATGTACTTACTATTCATTATGAATAATTCTTTAAGGAAAAAAAAAGTCAAAACTTTAAAAAAACTTTTGGGCTTTAAAAGTGTAATGAAATGATCCCTTTTTTGGCTACATCAGCTTCACAGTACTTCTCTATTTGGGTGGAACAGGATAATCTCTGAAAGCCACACCCAAGTAATTCCAGTAATTCTGCTAATGTGTGTACACTTTGGTTCTGTAACCTGAACTAGCATGTTCCCATCTAGCTCAGGTATTTCTGCATGGCACTTCATGGAATAAACACATCCCAGTTGCCCCTAGGCCAATGTCCTGTCTTATGACAGTCATTTACACCTATTGAAAGCATTTCCTTTTCCTTCCACCTCAGTTTTGCTCAGGTCCTGCTGGAACTGACACTCTGGATGATGGATGGATAGAGTCAAGGATAAAGGCACTCTGGAAGAAGACAGCTTAAAAAGAGGCCTCCAAGATCCCATGAAAGTGTATGGGGAGAAAGAGATAGGAGCATATAGATGGGGTGAAGAAGGATTAGGATGTTTGAGGGAGTCCTTGAAGTTGATTAAACATGAAGGTGGTCCAGAGAGACCTTGAACAGAAAAATGAGGAGAAGCAAGGAAATCCGAGATGTCCAAGGGTGCAGCTCTCTAGTGATATTAGCAAAAGAAGCATCTTAAGGGAAAACAAAATGAGTTTCACAGCACCTTGCAATCTCCGGCAATGGGAGAATGGATTTGAACTGATTTCTTCAACTGAAAGTGCAGTATTGTGGAGCTCATGCTCTTGTCCTGTGTTTGTATGAAAACTAATGAGTACCAGAGATGTAGGCAGGACTATATAGAGAGTCATACAGCTCTATCATGTTTAAGAAAATACTAGACATGATAATCTATTGTATTGGATTTGCATGGTAAGCTTTTGGTAGTGGGGAGGCTACAGTGGTAGTTTCTGTGAGAAGATGCTAGAAGCTTCCCTGATGTCCAATAGAGCCAATGCCAGCCGGCTCCAAGATGGACCCACTGCTGGCCAAGGCTGAGCACATCAGTGACGGTGGTAGCGCCTCTGGGATAAGAAGGGGGAAAAAAGTTACTGCGCAACAGAAAACTGCAGCCAGAGAGAGGAGTGAGAACATGTATGAAAAACACCTCCGCAGACCCCCAGGTCAGTGCAGAAGGAGGGGCAGGAGGTGCTCCAGGCGCCAGAGCAGAGATTCCCCTGCGGCCCGT
>JAVKLA010000053.1:38978943-39051483 GCA_034782735.1 Sagittarius serpentarius | reverse complement strand
AGCAGGTTTGCTGGCAGGAGTTGTGACCCCGTGGGGGACCCACGGTGGAGCAGTCTGTGCCTGAGGGACTGCAGCCCATGGGAGGGACCCACGCTGGAGCAGTTTGTGAAGAACTGCAGCCCATGGGAAGGACTCACGTTGGAGCAGTTCATGAAGAACTGTCTCCCATGGGAGGGACCCCATGCTGGAGCAGGGGAAGAGTGTGAGGAGTCCTGCCCCTGAGGCAGAAGGAGCAGAAGAGACGTGTGATGAACTGACCATAATCTCCATTCCCTGTCACCCTGCACCGCTGAGGGAGGAAGTGCAGAGAATTGGGAATGAAGTTAAGCTTGGGAACGAGGGAGGGGTGGGGAGGAAGGTGTTTTTAAGATTTGGTTTTATTTCTCACTATCCTACTCTGATTTGTTTGGTAAGAAATTAAACTAACTTCCCCAAGTCAAATCTGTTTTGCCCCTGCCAGTAACTGCTGAGTGATCTCCCTGTCCTTATCTTGACCCATGAGCCTTTCATTATATTTTCTCTCCCCTGTCCTGTCAAAGATGGGGAGTGATAGAGCAGCTTTGATGGGCACCTGGTGTCCAGCCAGGGTCAACCCATCGCAGCTATCAAACACAAGTCCTTCTGTTCCCTAAAGTGGCTCAACTGACTTCATCTGCCATCTCTTGGATGAACATTTCTGGCCTTTCTCTAGGACCAGAAGATGAAGAGTGAGTCCAGTCCTTGCTTGGGATGGGGACAGCTACATCACACAGATTATCAGTGACAGGTAAAACTGAACTAGTGTGGTCCTCTTCACTCCACACACACAAAGTTTGGAAGACCACAACTCTCAGATAACCAGAGAGACAGTCCTGATAACAACAGAGGGTTTTAAGGTTCTTGTGGCCTTCAGCAGCTTTGACGCCAGAGCAAATCCCTGTCCTTCCTGAGAATTATATGGATTGAAACTTCACAGTACCACCCAATGGATATATTGATTCAAGTTGACCCTTCAGGGTCAGTGGACTTCAAGATTTGGAGATTGCTGCTTCACAGATGTGTGCACACAGACATTGACTTCAGTGGAGCCAGGCTAACACACAGTGATCTGACAGCTCTAATTCTCCTTTCACATTGTTCGGACTCGTAAGTGTCTGGTTGATCCGGGTGAACAGAGCATGGCATAAAGTGGTTTCCAGCCTATGCCATACCATCGGGTCATTCCGAGCAAACGAACATGGCCCTTGGGGGTCTTTGCGGACAGCCTGGCACCAGTCTTGAGCTCTGGGAGCTTGGTGTGGAGATGTGTTGCGGTCTGACTCAGGAGAGAAATGAGGGTAATGGCCTTCAGCTAGTATTAAGCGGACGGTGGCTTGCACCATAAAACCCACCACAAGTATTTCATTGCAGCCTGGTAAAAAGGACAAGTTTTTGCTTGTGCAGAGGCTGGGATTTTATTGAGCTGAGAACTGAAATACACCTCAGATCAGGACAGTGCTTCACAGTTCCCACAAGTTGTCATTACATTGCATGTAGCTCTGTACGCTGCATGATCTGGATATTTTTTATGTCCTTTGTCTTTCCATTTCTAAGTGCTTACCATTTTGTGGGCTAAAGGTGAGGCAAACGCATACATTGAACAATACACTCTTCTCTCATAGAGTTTTTGGCTTCCTGTTTGGATTGATTAGTACGTGGATGTCTTCGGGGCACCGAGTGAGAAAACAGACGTGCTTGTCTATGCTGCCAAAAGGCCCAGTTCATCTGTGATAAAACACCAGGGAAAAAAACCCAAACCAACCAACAATCAAACAATGGACTTGTAACACTGTTGGATTTGACTCAGACTTTCAGTGTTCAGTGTTAGTCTCTCAAAAAGGTAACATTGACTCAGAGTATCTATTGCAGAGCCAAAAGCTAAACCACATGGTGGGGGAGGGCAAAGGGAGAGGTGGAAGCGTTTTGCAAATGGAAGACTGTGTGCATTATTCAGGCTTTAACATTGCTTGCATTCATGGAGCAGTGCCCTTCAGTTTGGGAAAGCATCACAAGCACAGCTCCTGTTTGCCAGGATGAATGAAAGGCATCTTACAGAATCTGTATGTGAGACCATTAGCCTGACGTCCGAGACACTGCAAAAGCCCCACTGATAAACCACACCTCTTGAAGGAGACTGGTATCTTTACATCACTGACACAGGCAAAGCCCTCAAACTTGGACGAATAAGGCCTTGTCTACTGGCTGCTCTTCTTACCGGTTCTTTCCACTGTTGCTACCCAAGGGACGTAAATGCAGGGAATATCTTGCAAAAAAAAAAAAAGAAAAGAAAAGAATGATTCTGTCTCATCATTTAAAAGGTAATTTCATGAGTTTGGGTGTGGGTTTTGGAATTAGTGTGCTGGCAGACACAAAATCCCAGTCATTACCCTGCAGTTCTCATCAGTACCTCTTTGACTGTTTCTACAATGGAGGGCTGTACTGTGGACCCTCATTTTCTAGAAGAGTATATACTAAGGCATGGAGGAGAAAGGCAACTCAGTCAAGGCTGTGGAGCAGGCCAAGAGGAGAGCCAAGATTAAAACCAAGTCTCTAGATTAATAGCCTTACCCATGGACAACATAGCCTCTCCAGAGGATGTTTTATGCATCTGCAGATGGAACAAAATTAGTCAACAGCGTGTTAAAGATTCTTCTGACCGCCTGTAACCTTGTTGAACCGAACGCCAATGTTGTTCTGAAGAAAAACATGGCAGGTCTTCAACATCATGAAACCCTGAACAGTCACAGCCTGTGAATACCCAGTCAGTTGCCATAAAACTGACTGATACTGGTTTGCTAGTGGAGAAGTAGCCATTTTCAGACAAGTTGTTTTAGCTACTGGCTTCAACTCTTCTAAACATTTAAATACAGAAACTGTTCACCACCTTATATTTTATTGCTTTATGGATTTATTTGTGTGTCTTAAAGTCTCTTCCTGAAGTATTTTGGATCGGTAGCCCTTTGAAACACAAACTTGCCAAGTCCATCTTTGGACAAACCTCATCACTTTTAGAACAGTTGTGTGGGTGTATTTGGAAGCAGTCCAAAGCAAATCCCAGCTGAATTGCATAATTCTGGTGTAAAGCAAAAATATATGGGATGGGAAGGGTTTGTGGCATTTGAGTAAAGGAGAGGAGGTAGAAGAGTGACTGAGAGAAAGCATGTTAAGACTAAATGTGATGTGGTCACAAGTCAAGCGAATGGCTAAACAGAATGCTGTGCATCCTAAAAAGAAAACTCTTTAATAGTAAAATAGCCTTGAAAGTTCAGGCTTCCACAAGCTTACAGGATAATTGGTTATTGTAGGTTGGAAGGGACATCAGTAGATCTCTAGTTCAACCTCCTATCAAAGCAGGGCCAGATATGAAGTACTTCATCCTGCTCTCCCCTTCTTACATCTTTATGACTAATGTCTTTGAATGACACTTTCTTGACAGCCCCCATCCCCATGGTTGCAACAGTGAAAAGGAGGAGAATGAAGAGGAAGGCATTAGAGATCAAAAAGACTTAGGGATTTTATTCCTCCTCAAAGGCAAGATGAAGTAGAACATGAAACTATTCTTTTGGCTGACACAGTTTAAAAACTCAGTGTCAGTCATATCCCACTGGAATATCATCAGTATAATCCCAGTGAGGTGCTCTCATGGGACACCTGTTGGAGAACGCTTGTCTGAGTGGTCTACTAGTTCTTCTACACTTGTGATGGCCTTGCCCTCACACACTCCTCCCACCACACCCTGAGCTAGCCAGACAAGCTGAGAACATGAGACCAAATGACACTTGACACTTTCTTTCCTTACCCATCCTGATAAGAGTGACCACAGTTTGGAATCAAAATACCAGGGAAGTTTGCATCTCTCAACTGCCTGACTGTGTCAAATGTTCCTGCAGCTTAAACACACATCAACACAATCTGAGAAACCCAAGACTGGGAGGAAAGCATGTAAGTTCCAGCTGGGCTAAGGGACACTAACAGATGTACTGTACAAATTATTTCTTAGCACCCTTGCTGTGATTGCTAATTCTGTCCAAGATTTCTAGGCCGCTATGAAGGGATAATTATTCACATAACCATGAGGATTCTGGGCTGAATACACCAGGACTGTAGTGCCTCTGTGTCCCAAACGCATGCCTGTTTGATGATCTAAGCAGTGGCTGGGTTAGTCAAACTACAACTTTGAAAATATTCACACACCCCCTCTCGTTCCCAAAGATTTTTTTCAAAAATGCTTGGATGGTATTTTTTAGTCCTTAAAAAGATGTGATATTCAGAAGCAACTTGGCACTTCCTGAAAATTGGGCTAGTAGGGCAAGAAAAATCTCCTAGATTGTGCACCCGGGCATTAGACTATGTCAAACTTCTGATTATGTAGGAAAGTTTCTAAGGTCCATGAAGTATTTGAGCGGTATTTGACAATAACCCACAAACACAGAAGAGCAATGCTTAAGGCATTTACACACTTTGTACAAGGAGGTTTTTCAGCTAGGATCAGAGTAGCAGGGCTCTCACAAAAATGAACACTTAGGAGAAACTTACACTATAAGAATGACTGGTTCTGGAAAGACTGCCTTACATCAGAGAAGGCCAGAATTTTAGAGTTATTTCGTAGCTTCTGTTGCTATCACGGTCCTACGTGATTTTTGAAAAGACCATGAAAGATACCCAATTCCCATTAGTTTCAGTGTAAATTAGATACCTAAGAAGCACCTATTTGCACCTTTTAGGTGCCTAAATACCTTTAACAGCCTAGCGCTTCAAAATTAGGCTGGCAGGGCTGTGAACTGAATTTCAGGTATCAGCTGTTATTCTACTACCATACCAAATATACCAGTCTGCATTCTGCAGAAGATTGAAGCTTGGGGGGGAAAAAAAGGTAATGAAATGTCAGCAGTGCTTGGAAAGCATTATAACTTAAATTTGCAAACTTAGGTAGCCATTAGAGAAAACTTCTTGGTGCAGGGTTCCTGCTAGGAAACAAGTAGAGTTTTCCACCCTGGAAAACACAAACTGTTCTTCAATGGATTATCAAAAAGTCAACAGGAGATAATGATATTGATGCAATTTTATGTCAGTCAATTAGTTATTCTTCCTGCCCTAAACAGAGTGATTATTTTCATGTTATGCTTGTTGTTAGCTAATAACTGTGGTGACAGATGTCTAGAAATAAGGCAGTGCTCAGGTGGTATCCAGGCAGAGCAATTTGGAGAGCTGTCAGCAGAACATTTCTCGTGGAGGTACTAAACATAACAATTCATTCACATTATTCTGCATCATATTGTTCCAGTCATTTGGGGGGGTTTCCTTAGTGGTGTTGTTGCAAATAATTAGTGTTTCTCTGATGCTTGTTTGAAGACAATAATAGGAAGTACCTCATTTCCTTCAGAGGAGTAACTCTAATTACCTGTAATATATTTTGATCCCTGTCTCCCTTTGATTAGACTCTCTACAAGCTCCCAGCCATCCAGGTTGGCTACTTGAACATGCACATGGCTTCTTTACACACAATCAAACATGGTGGCACTTCTACCACCCAACTTTTGACACTTCACACCCAGTGTTGAGTGTCCTTAGCCCCTCTGCCTTCATTGGATGGACCAAATGGAGACTAAACCCATCCTCACACAAGGACCTCACAGCAAAGTCATTTAACTTCTCTGTGCCCCATCTCAACATGTAGTAAAATGGAGGTGGTAGCACTCCTTTGCATATATTGGACGCTTTCTACTGTGTGCAGTATCACTTAACATGGTAGGAGCCTGTTTTTCCTACGCTCTTCATAGAAGGGAACTCAACACCACTCAGCTTCCAGGAGGATACTTCTCTTCCTCATCATTACATTTTCATGTAATCAAACTGAGAAATTAACATCTCATGAGTCAAAACTTTCAAGCCGCAGCATTCAAACTGGGACAGATGGTCACTGCTTAATTCTCTTCATAATGATTCTCCAGTTATCCATAGGAGGACTATGTTACCCTTTAATAAAAGCTGTTAAGTCATTCCCCCAAGTCTGACCACATTCTTCTTCTGTAAAAGGAAATGGAAGAGGCGTGAGAATTTGAGTGTGAAAAGACCAGAAATTTACATTTCTAGGCTTCTACTTTAAGTTCCTCTTTTGATGTTGACTTCCCTTCTGAAAGCTGAAAGGACTGGTTTGTCTTTAGTGTCTGGTACAGTTTTGCTTAAATTAGAGGTGATTTATTTGGCTTTTTTTGATGTGGCTTTTTTCCTGTGACCTGGACTGAGTCCTCAAAATTCATTTTCTTTAGATATTTGAATCAAATTCAAAGGTCTTTCTGTTTAAAAGGGAGAAATTACAGAGATGGAAGAGGGGTAAAGTTTTACATAGTGCTCCTCACATCATTATCCTCCTTCCCTACTCTCCATCCCTTTACAAAATGGCATTTGCTTCTCGTTCTCTGCCAAGACTGTTCCTCATTCCTGTCACACATTCCTTAATTTCATATAAATACCAGGAAAAATACTGCAGACCTTGCATGGGCAAATATCCCATTGAAACCAGTGGAAATGTTACCTGAGTAAGGTTTTGAGAGCTTGGTCCTCCACTAGTAACTCAAAGGAAAGGAAAAAAGTCACTGAGAAACCAAAACACTCTGTGTTCTTACTTATAAAAGAAGGTGCAGGAGGTGGAGGAAGGTTGAGGTAGGGTTTGGGGGGCTTACATTTAGAAAAATCTAAGTTTGGCGTTGCTGCCAATATGAGCACATGGAGTTTCAATTTGTGGTTTCTCTTTATGCAGTACATTTTGAAACTGGAATTTAAAACAAAATATACATCTCCGTGTCTGAGTGTGTATATAACAATTTGTCATTTCTTGGCGGGATTTTGAAACTATTTTTAGTGTTCAGAAATAGTCTTCTCTCCCTTTCCTTCACCTCCCTCCCCCCATCCCACTTCCAAATTACTCTTTAATCAACCTTACAAGATTGTTAGAACTTTCCAAACTCTTGAAGTAAGGCAAATAGTGACAGGAAATTAATAATTATTGAGGAATGGGGCTATATTTTCATTTCCTGGCCCCTTTGGAGTTAAATGTTGAGTTAGAGCCATTTGTCAAAAAGCTGAACAGAACAGTTACCTGCAGATTCATTTTAATGAACTCCATTCAAGAACAATGCTCTCTGAAAAAATATGTATCTTTAGGAGAATCAGGAAATCCTCCTAAAGCCAGAGCACTTGTGCTTCATACCAGTGCTTGAATAAGAATAAAATCATGGGAGATGACTGGCAGTGGAGTTAGTGTGTCGCTCTTCAAAACCGCAGGTTTGTTAGCAGGGACATCAGTGTGGAGTCCTTTGACCATCCATAAGCTGCACCATATGCTGAACCCCAGGCATGGGAGAGCCATCAGGTGTCTGACTTGGATTACTTAACAATGGCATTGTGACCCCTTCAAGCCGACTACGATAATTTCCTAACCCACCTTCACACCTCAGCTTACAGCAGCAGTTGTCTCTCAGCTCAGACCAGGATGAAGGTGGCCACAGCCTACCAGGCCACTGCCTCTCCTCTCCGTCCCCCTCCATGCCATAATCACGAAAGTGCCTGAGCCAAATCATCTTTCTGCTTCACCTGTGAAGTCAGGGCTCTTCCCTGAGCTTGATCCTGATACATTCTGCTGCGCTCAGGTGTCTGAGAATGTATGAAAGGCAGTACTGAGTCAGGGCAATGATCTTCCTTACCCATTATCCTGTCACGCTACTAGTGGCTAAAAATGGATGCCTAGGGAAGCATATAAAGACCAAACAAAAAATCATTGTGACTCCCTGCAAGTTCCTTGACCTCTAGGACTTTGTGGCCTATGGATTTCCTAAGCCACTGGCTGCTGTCCTTGCAGTTAATTTTTAGTTGTTTTTTTCCTCTACAATCTGGTCTAGTCACTTTTTGAAGCTTTGTAGACTTTTTGACTCCAGAACATCCTGTGGCAAAGAGATCCACAGCTTAACTCAGTGTTGTATGAGGAAATGCCTCCTCCTCTTGGTTTCAAACCTGCCGCCTACTAGTTTCATGGCTGACTTCCTTAAATCGTCTATTAGAAAAGACAGTGGGCTGTCATTTCCTAATTGCCTCCTCCACATCTCTCTCAGTTTTATAAATCAGAGCTGTTTATTCCATCCTTGTATGGGTGCCATACCATACCTTGGAAGCTTCTTTATACCTTTTCTAGCTCTACATTAGACATGACAGGGTTTTTAGGTAGCTGCAATTAATATTTTGAATTAGACTTACTTCTATAGCTAGAAATACTAAACTGACTTTTGGATCAAAACACTTCTTTGCTTTTTTTTTTTTTTTTAGATCTGGAGAGGGTTTGTGTGTTCATAGTGTGTTGATGGGGTTTTTTTATGATTCTAGCTGGTCTAATAAGAGATTTCCATTTACAGGTCTTGTCTGTCTACATCTACTTGCAACTACAGTAGAAGTTTTACCACATATTTTTTAAGATGGAGAATCTGGAACAGTATACACTATTCAAGATGTGTTTGCATCATAGATTTACAAAGTAGCATAAGGACATCTTCTTTTTTGTTCTATATTCCTCTCCAAATAGCTCTTAAATTCAAACAAAGGGGGTTTTTTTTGACTGTTACTGAACATCGATTTGCTTTTTATAGAACTGCCTGCAATCCTTCCAAGATCTCTTTCCTAAAGGGTAATAGCTAAGAGCACATCTAAGAACATATTATTATGTATGTTAATTGAGGAGGAGTGGTTCTTAGGTGCATTACCTCTGATTTATCAACGCTGAATTCCATCTGGCATGTTTTCATCAGTATTGTGGAGCTGACTTATTGCCTTTGCAAATCTTCATAGTGGGCTTTCATTTTTACCCTGAGAGGTCCTGTCTAGGCTGGTGAGCAAGCTTTGTACTTTCACTAGACATCGAAGTCATTTATATATAAGTTGCACAGCTCAAGCACAAGCAGATATTACTTTGAAAGCCCACTGGCAAGCATTCAGGAACTCACCATTATTTCCTACTCATTGTTTTCTATCTTTTAGCCAGGTATGTATAATAAGGTCTTACCTATCTCACATCAGGTTCTCTAACAGGCTTCGGTGAGGGAATTTGCTGATTGCATTTAAGAAATCCAGTTAGACTTCATCAATCAGTTCTCCCCTGTCTACACGCTCGCTGACTCCTTCAAAGAACACTAGTGGGTTTATCTTCCTGTCACAAAAGCTAGTTGGATTATTTCCCCATAACTGAATAAATGTTATTTATTCATGTGTCATGATCTTATTCTTTATTATGCACTCTACCAACTTGCTTGGCACACATTTCTAAGTTGTGTGTTTCTGTTTGGAGAATATTATTAAAAATTGTCATCACCTTCACAACTTTCTATTTCTCTAATACAAAGGCAGGTTTAAATGAGAAATCACACACCACAGCCAGAAGATCCATTATTTCAAACTTTCCTTTCTTTAGAACCCTTCAGTGAACAGTATGTGATGCTGCCAATTTGTTTCTCCTGATATTTCTTAATTTGTTCTGGTTTTGACACTTGAAGTTGAGGCAGATGAAGTATGCATTAAGGCCTCATGGTGAATAAAAATGGAAAATAAAAAGCCATTTTTTTACGTTGTTACCTTTTCTCACTGCTACTTTCACACCTTCACTGTCTACTGGTCTGCATAATCTCTGCAAGGCATTCACAATATAGTTAGGTAATTATTAAATTTTTACGCCTTTTTTCAGTTGATCCCAAACTCCTTTTTAGATTTGCCTTTTTGCATCTTCATATTTAATCTACTGGAGGCTGTTCTCTTCTTTTTTCCTCATTTGAACACAGCTTCACCTTTTTTAGGAATACACCTTCTTCTAACAGCCTACCTTATTCTGTTGCTTAGCTATGCCATATTTTGTTTGTTTCTTTGGTCTCTGTACCCTTCATTGTGATAGGTAGTATGCATTTGATCTGAGCCGTCAGTAAGAAGGAATCCTCACAAATCTTTCATCTTCAAATAATCTTTTTGCTGGCTGGTGTTTCATGCCTCAAATAAACTGGAACAAGCATGTCCCTCACCAGTTGTCTCCTAGCCAATGCAGCTTTTGTAATTCTTTTCTTGTCAGTCTATCTTTACATTTTTGTTGCTTTTATTTGAGTTCCTTCAGCTACTCAGCTACCTGTGAGGACTTGTATTCCTGATGAATCTTATGCTGACATTTAGCTCTGCTTCTGACAAATCCTCTGAAGTCCAGGCAAGGTCTCAGCAGGTTTGAATAGACATCTACTCAGAGATGTCAACCACCAGGATGGCTCAGGTCCATACACTCCTGTTTGTGCCTCCGGACAGTACCATGATGCCACATCATCATATAAATAAATCTAAGAGAACATCTGAATCCATTCTTTTTCCAAATGCCATGTAAAGAGATGTTCAGGCAAGGGCAATATGGTGCAAGGTTGGTACTGGAGCAAGTATTTCGTGCCAAAAAAAAAATTTCATTTGTTTCTCTCTTTTTCCTGAGTCCCTTTGTCTATATCTCTCCACTCAATGAGTATGCAGTCATACCTTAGAAAGCAGAACAATTTCAACAGGAAGGACTGAGGAGCAAAGGCTGATGGTCCTCCGATACACAGATGATCTAGGCTTAACACCCTGATCCGAGCTAAGCAAATTGAAGGCCTGGGTGTCTGTCATTGCAAGTGAGGTCTTTGACCGCTTTTGTGCTATTGGCAGTGCTGGAACGTGACAGGGAGACAGGGACTGGTCTCATCATTCAGTCAGAAATTTCATGCCCAACCCGGCAAAAAGTGTAGCTGGAACTTACATTGGAAAGTTTCAAATCTGACAAACCAGCATTTTCAAATAGAAAAAAAAGTTTCTATCAAAAGCATCCTGGCTAGCAATCTTGTTATCAAGTGACTTGAGAAGGTGGATACATTTCTCAAGAGTTTTGAAGAAATAACTTACAAGGTTTTTCAGTCTGGTTTATTCTTAATGTCCGTGAACCTTGTAGCTTTAAAATAGGACAATTTAGAGACTACTATTGGCAACTCAGGGGATAGTAAATCCCTGCAATGTGATGACATTCACCCTGCAATATTCACAAACACAGGTCAACAGGAGGCTAAATGGATTCATGGGTTTGGCAAGTGAGATGGAAACTCTGAAGATTACTGAAGGGCTAATATCATAATATCAAGAAATTACACTTTTGAGTATCCATGGAAAGTGTACAGCAAACGCCTGGAAAATAAACTTTAATGTGAAGCAGCCATCTGTCCGAAGTCTGGATTTATGTTTCAGCTGAGCTTTATTAAGTGTTTTAGGAGCACAAACTCTGATGTGAAAGTTCAGGATCCTTCAACAGGTGTTAGCGGTGTTGGGTGAAGATACTCGGATCTATTGTGCTGGATGAAGCACAGGAGCCGTGAGGGATAAAATGATGGCCTCTAGGAGATAATGAGTTTCAGAAGGGTTGGGAAATACAGATGTGGACATCTGGTTTTCATACTCATGACTAAAATTATATGTTTACTATACTTTAGCACAGATGTTAATCAACCTACACATTTGTAAAACAAGCTGTCTGGTCATTTTGCAGTGTCTCACACAATTGGTAGAAATAGACTGTATATTTTATTTTATAAAACCTTTCTAAACCAATGGTCTGTACCAGGAGCAGGGCATTATTTGTGTCGTGAATAAGATGTATCCAGTAGCCCTTTCTCAAAAAAAGGGGAAGATGAAAGATATTTTAGGGATCTCCATTTTTCAGTACCAGTTCTGAGGTTTAAGAAGAACTTGGTGAGCATTTGGGAGTGCCAAAAGTCATTCATATTTTTAAAATAAGTGAAGGCCATTGCCTCACAGTTTGAAACATGTAACATGGATGGTTTATCCCCCCATGATATGAAAATAGCTGTTTGTGAATTAAAACATTTCTCCTCCATGATACCTCTTCACCATCAGAGCTGCTTTTGAAAATCTTTACTTTATAACAAGCCTCCTTGGCCGAAAGGGTAGTGTTACCTGACATTTCTGCATGGGAAAGGGTCAAATTAGCAGTGGTTTTCAGGGAAAAAAAATTGATCATGCACTAGAAATGTGCACGCGTTTTTGCAAACATCACCGGGAGCAAAGTCAGCACCCATGCATGTTAGGGTCCAGACTGGAGGTGGAAGGGTTCTCCTCTGCGAAGGAGAGCTAGTGGTACGGGACAGACTCAAGATCCTGCAAGTTCATATGCTAGGTCTTTTTCTCTAACAGCTCCAATCCTTAAACATTATTTGTTTTCTTCAGTGAATTCCCACCTTAGCTGTTGGTTTGGGGAGACTGGCAAGCTGTACTCAAGAGAAAGCCAGGACTAAATAAAAGAAGTGTTGCTGAACAGGGCATGAAGTTGTGCTCCTGCCTGCCCTCACACTGCCAGCCATCATTTCATACCCTTTCTAATAGTTTTGGGGTTTGTACCTCTCAGATTAGTTCTTTAGTTCCTAAACCCATAGCTCTTACGAACAATGCATGCATTTACTTTTCTTATGGATATGAAAAAATTTGTTAGCATATATTTTATATTTTGATACAAAAGATACTTTGACCTAAAAGGTACCCAGGTTTCAACTTCTAAACACCTGATCTGGCAAGCTGAGTTTGTTCAGGAGTGATGTGGCAGCAATAATTTATAGGCTGAGGGAGTGGAAGAGGATCTTCACACCCAGTACAACCTACGTAGTGCTTGGTGCTGTGTCAGTCTTGATTTCACAACATTGCTTCCATCATAAACACATCTGTATATCCTTGTTGGATCACTTTGTTTTAGCACTCGTTCAAAATGAATATAGCTTTGTAGTGTTTGAGAAATCACAGTGACAAAGTAAAAACCATAAAATTAAGCATAACTGCAGTGTTTGTTAAAACAAAACTGAAGCCAACCTGGCACACTTGTATTTTATTCAGCCCTGGTGCTGGAATAATTCCCTCCAGGAGAAAAACAAAAAAAGTCTGAACCTCAAGAGGGAAAACAATTCAGTCCAGACTAAGGGTATTTCAGACAGTACCAGATTTAAAACTCCACATGAAGGGAGTTGTTTTAAGCACCAAGGGCTTTAAGGTTATTTCCATGGAGTTTCAGGGCTGTCACTTTCTATGATGAAATGTTATTCCTGTTCAATATGCCAACTTTTTCAATCTTATATGCCTTAAGTCAAGCCTTTTCATAGGAGCCTGTGTTCCCAACACCTCCAAGAATCAGAACTGCTTTCATGTAGGAACTGAAATCCAGACTTTTAGGTGTCAGCATACCTGTTTGTAAATGAAGGCATGTGTTTATAGCGCTGTTGTTTTCCTTGTTAGGGAGGAAACTTATTGTTAATACCAGAGGGCCATACTGTACAAAGTGAATTTGTGCAAGAATTCAACGAGACCGCATCAGCTCTCTGACAGGAAGGACCTAAAGAAAGGAATTAGTAGGATCGGATGTGGTGCTTTCTGACAAATGGCCAAACCCAAGAGGTCAAAATAAGAAGCCAGTGCAAAAATAGATTTACACTTAAATTGAAGTGCACAATTCCCATTTCTACCACTGCACCCTGGATTAAGGAGCTCTTGTATGATAGTTTATAAATCCAAAAGCCCTGGGCTCAATGAGCCACCCATTTCATCATAAATTAGGCCATGTTCAACAATGCTGCAGTGGCAGCATTTCTAGTGGTATTATCCACACTTTCTTCCCCAAAGGGACAGGGATCTGCATGAACTTTCCCAGTGATGTACATCCCAGGCCCTGCTTTGGAGCACCGTGCAGCTACGCTGTCACGGGCAGCCACCCTAGCGAAGTCTCACTGTAGATTTCCCTCGTTCTTGACCCCATTCACTGCCTTGCCCAGTTTTTAAAGACAAGGCAATATTCTTCAGCCGCGAAGAGGATTGCTCCCATTGCATAAGATGGATTGTCAGAAGCGTACAGGATCCCTTTTCCTGTGCGTACGAGACTTTGCTCATGCAGACCACATAACCACAGCGGTAAGTACCTGCTTCCTGAGGCGGGCAAGCAAATGTCTTGCTAGAACAGTGTAAGAACCCACATTTGAAAATTCAGCCTGAAAGTGCTGAGCTGTGCTGAAAATAACCTTGACAGATTGCAGGGGGAGATTCCTTGTTTTGTCACAGCATCTCATGGCCTTAACTATTCAGCTGGCAAATATTCAGCTGGCAAGTAAGCTTCTCCTTCCAATCTGTCCCTTATTGCCTGGGTGGGGACGGTGCCTTGGAGCGAAGCCCTTTGTTCCAAGTGCCTCATGTTTAACCTGATCCTGTCTTTCCAGGTCAGGCACGTCCAGGAGTAAATAACCTACAAAAGGAAAATGCTTAACAATGCTTTTGGTAAAGGATGATCCAGAAGAGTTTCCAGCTCTATGGCTGAGAACTGCTTTATCAGGGCCAACAATTTTCTACACTTGTTTTCATCAGCGTGTTTTAGACATGCTTAGTGATCTGTTAACATCAAAACACCATTCCTTATTCAGTTCTGCCCCTCACTATTGCTAGAAGGCAGCATAGAGGGGGACCACTGTTCAGCTCTCTTCCTTTGAAGAGCAGGGGGCAACTCACTGAATCAGAAGTTGTTCCACGTGAGGACAGGGAGCTGAACAAGTCACCTGGAAGAGCATCTGTGTTATCCCAGGGGACATCAGGTTTCTATCTACCCACGACGTATTTTTCATCTCTTTTCACACCAGCTGTGGGAAACAGCAAAGTGGCTGGTGACTACACATGGGACGTGCCACTAGGACTTGTAAGCTGTATGGTGGCACTGGGAGTAATTAACACCACCTTCACTCGCGCTGTCTGCCCGTGCCTGGGGTGCAAGTGCCCAGGCTGCACACTGCATGTCCCCCGGGGCCTGCCGTCCGCGGGCAGGGGGTAAGGCACAGAGCCTGCAAAGCCTCCACTCTGCTCCCTCATCCCAAAAGGTCACCATTCCTCTCCCATGAGCCAGAGCAGGAGGAAAATAAGAGGGCACAAACTGCTGCTGAAATGGGGCACACAGAGGCACGGGTACAGTGCTTCTGAGGTAATTGCTGAGGTGGCGTGGCTTTGGCGAGACGTCAAAACGCACAGCTGGCTCATATAGACCCCTCTTTTCTCCAGAGCCACCTCAGAAGCAGCTATTGATTCTTAAGGCAGTAATATTCATCTGGCATCTCATTCATTCCAAGTTAATTGCTTAAATGGGTGGAAAAGGAAATTTGTGAAACGAAATGTGCTGCTGCATCAGGCATAAAGGAAACTTCGTCCCTATTAAGCTGGAAATGCTTCCCAAAGACAACACATAGGCTTTACTGTGCCGAGGCACTTAAGTTCAATTCTTCAGTGGGGCCACTGTTTAAAGAGAGCATTACTAACTCAGTCACAGCAAGCTTCTGTACTTCAGCTTCCCAGTCACTCAGTTTACTCTTCAGGATGGTTTCCCCTACAGCTCAAAAATATGACCTTGGAAAGAATCACTAAATAAGTAAATACTTGAGTCTAGCAGGGTTTTCTTCCTAGATCCAAACCCTGGCACAGGTTGAAGACTTGCAACTATGTCCTATCTGCTAAGGAGACTTCTGTTGGTATTAAGTGGCATATTGTTTAGAGAAATAACACATTTTCGTTAGGGAAGGAGAAAACATTCCAAATAAGCTGCTGGTCAAACACACATTTTTATGTGTGTCAGCAGCTTGGGAAGAAGAAAGAGAAGGGAGCAGTTTCATTTTAAGTGTTTCTCTGAAGAAAAGTTCTAGTTTACATTACCATGAATTTCTCCTTCAGAGTGCCTCTCATTTTCAGGATGCAATTTTGTGCTTCCTTTTCACAGCAGACCTTTTTCACAATCTATATAGCAGTGCTCCTTTAAGAACTGGCTGTTTCACCTCTCTAAATAAGGCTACTTTAGTATGTACATTAATTCCTTGCATTTGCCATTACTAACATAGAAAATGCCTTTTCTGCAGAGATAATAGCAATGTGGCTATTTAAGTATTGAAAGCTTCTGGCATCTTTTAAAGAAGCTCTTTTAATGTTTTTATTCATTAATGATTTGTTATGTCATTTCCATTTGTGACCCCCGCTGTATTGGCTCACTGTTAGGTAAGTCTTGAGAAGTTTCTTTTCCCTGAATGTAAGGCCTGACGAAGGTCTGAGCGGTCTTTAAGGGACTGGCCCAGGATGCCATCTCGGGGTCTGCTGCCATTAGCTTCCTGCGCCTGCAAGCAATTTTCTCCAGAAAAAAACATTCAGAGGAGATTTTAATCCTCTATGGAGTGTTTTTTCTTCCTCAGCTCTGGTACTGCTGTGTGACAAGCCATTCTCTCCTTACACCTTAGCTACCAACAGCCTCAAGGAGCCAATGCACCAATGACTGGCACAATAGAGACCTATTCCCATGCTCCCATAGTCCTCAAGGCTCTCCAGCTCGGTGGCAGCACGGTAAGCCATGCATTGCCATCTCCTGTGGGTTCCCAGTCCAAAGATCCTGTTCCCAGGTCTTGGTTCAGGGACCCGGTGTGGTCTGAGAGTGCAACATTTTGCTGGGGAACATCTCCTCTAACTGCAAGTGCCTGTTCAGCCTAAGTTTTCAAGTTTTCTCCAAGGAGCCTGAAAAAGACTTTTTTTTTTTTTTTTCCTGAGGAAAATGCCATGTTGTTGTGTTTGGGCTTTTGTTTAAGGGGTGAGGTGCAAACTACCATGCAGCCAAAGCCTGCAGGTGACTTACTTGCAATGATGGTCAGGCTGATCCAATAAGGACATGGCTGAGTGACCAGTTCAAAAGTTAAAAGTTTCAGGCAGTCGGAGGCTATAGGCGGGGTGAGAAAAAGAGGAGGAGGAACTACAAAATGCTAAAGGGAACTGTCAGAGTTTGAAATGGAGCAAGGCAAATCCAGAATGGGGCTCAGAAAAAACTCAGGAATTTCTTGAAAGTGGCAGAACAGGCTTGGTGCAGTTTGGTGCAAGTCTGTAGCTGTGAATTCACTAGCCTGCCTTCAGGCATCAGCAAAACAGGCAATAACTCTTTAAACTCAGTATTATCTCATATCCTGCCTAAAGGAACATTTTAGGTACTTTCTCGGCACTGAAACACTTTACTACTCGGGAAGGAGGTAGCTGCAATGAGGTAGATGATGACAGCGATATTTGATGCTCAAGCAATGGCAACACCGCTGCCTTGCTGGGTGACTGACTTCACCAAGACTGAGGAAAAGGAAGTTTAGCCTGGATTTTTGCAATTTAAGTCCATCCTTTTTCTATCAGGCATGGACACAGACAACAGATCATCCCTCCCTCCCCACTTCAGCAGCTTCCTTATTTCTGGAGAAACTCTCCCGTCCGGTTCAGTGGGTTTCCAACTTGAGTACCGCTCCCAGGATTTGGCCCCCTGAGGATTGCTGCTTTAATTTCTGCATAACAATATAAAGCTAAAAGTTTCCATAAGGGTGTCTTATAAAAAAATAAGGAGGTTGACAAAAAGTAAAGGTGTTAATGCTCACTCCCAGGCATATGCCACTTCTCATCCTTTTGCCTCCTGTTTTACACCTGTTAGTGCAGTGTACGGGTTAGAAGTAACTTCTCTCTTGCTCTTTTTAAGGGCACTATTTTTAAACATAGGAGATTTCAGCAAAACAGCCCCCACAAACATTGAGGAGGTACGTCTGAAAAACAATGAATTTCATCTGGGAGAGGTGGAAATGAGTCACAAGAGAGAGGCACTTACAAGAAAAAAGCCCCTAAGAAGAAAGACTTTAAAGCTGCACCTTTGAATATAAAAACCACTTTGTCTTTCAAGCCAAAACACTGCTGCCCGGAGGACGTGTCATACAGTGTGTATAGTATCAACATTACCTACGGAAGTAGAAATTCAAGGCAGCCACCATCAGTCCACATCTGTCGCTTCTGTTTTAAGGTAGATTGGCTGAGTGAAAAATGAGCCTTACCTGTGACATAGTTCAACGCTGTAACGGTGGGAGGCTCTGCCCAGAATCATAAGCTTTAATGCAGCGTTTCACAATCTCAGATAATTTTTAAGTGAAGTGTATAAGAAAGAAAGGCTGATAGATATTTACTCAGAAGTTTGTTTGTGATTTGGCTGAGGATACGCTTCCAGAAATCTGTGACTGGTGCTCTGCACTCTTGTACATCAATGCGCTGAGTGTTGTAAATGGTTATCGAGTAACCTCCGTTCCAGAGGAAGGGTGTACAAGTTCAACAAAACATTGATGTCCAAAGCAGCCTGTGGTGAAGGAGCCCTCTAAAGAGCTATTAATCGAGCTAAAAAGAAAACCTTGTGAGAACACTTTAGCTTTCATAAGTTTTCTACCCCTGGGGAGATGTGTAAGGAGGGAGCTGAAAGATAGCAACACACTCATATTTGCCTGTTTGTTTGCCTTGGTGTCAGTTATCTGGTACTTGATAAATGCAAGAATTGTATTCACTGAACTGCTAGGATGATGAAATTTTACTTTCTTCATCTGCTGTGGTTCTGGCAAGAGACAAAGAATAACTAAAATGAAGTTATTAGGAAAATCAGTGGTTGAACCCTTGAATTTCAGAGCTGTGCTCAGGTTTAACTGACCTTTCTCAATGAGGAGAGCACTTGCTGCTTTCAGATTTTAGGCTTAGGTCAAGTACCAAATTCCTGAATAAACATGCAAATCCTCCCAAAGTCTTGAGTTTGTTATATTGAGGCTTTCTTGCAATTTTTCCAGTCCATCTGCCTTCCAGAGAGATTACAAATGGTGCTAGAACAACTCATTTCTGGAATACAGGACAAGCTGGGAGTCTCACAAATCGCTCTAGTCCAGGTTTAGTTCCAGAAATAAGGGAAGAGCACTGCGGCGCACTCAGTTATTCTGCTATTGTTTCCTCTATGAGAAAAATAGTCATTAATATATCTGGACAAACTTGCTTTGCTTCATTTCCAGCCTAAATGAACATCTTGTTCTCAGTTCAGCTTCAGTATATAACAGCAAAAATGAGAAAAGAGCCCAACAATACACTAATAGATTCCAGAAATGCTGTACAATGTCAATAAAGAAGTCACTGAGCCATTTCCAAAAATGTGAAGTATTTGCAAGATATGATGAAGTGAAATAAATTGTTCCTCTTATGGCTCATAAAAGAAGGCCTACGAAATGTAGAGAGGATTCCAATGATTATCTTATCAGAAAAAAATAATAATTGAGGTGTATTCCAGTTAAATTGTAGCAATTTATTAGAAAAATCATTTCACCTATAAACTGAATAGCTTGATTTGTAGCATGTCATTTCCACTGGGAGCAAATTTCAGTCTAAGAGAAAAATCCTCTTTTGCTAACTGGTTTCACAGTCTTTCATGTAGATATTCCACAAATGCTTATGGTTTTGCAAACTCAAAGTGAAAGCTGTTTTCTCAGAAAATGTAAGGAAGAAGTCTAATAAGATTAGTAAAAAACTAACAGGTCTAATAAGAGATGTCTAATTAATAGTGACTCAAAAGTCACCTTGGGATCAGGTGTCTGTGAAAACTGTTTTTCCTACACACTAAAGGAGGAATTGAGGTTTCCAAAGTCAGCTCCAGGACAGGCAGCAGACAACTGGCAGGAATCTGAATTTTCGGACAAAGGCTCCTCTAGGGACACCTGGACAGCACATAGGCTCTAATTTCTTCTTGTGGAGTTGATCCTCTGGTGCTTTTTTTTCTTGGGCTGTAAAACAGAGGTACCTGCCATATTTTCCTTCCTCACCAGAACACTGCGAGTCTGACTCAGATTAAAACTTTCATCAGCTGGCTCTGAGGAACTGGGGTTGTGGAAGTGTCTGAGATGTTACTTTTCACTGCAGCATCAAGAATGATATCTGCTTGATCGTCTGATAGCTGAAGGGATTGATTTCTATGCAACTGCGAAAAAACAAATTGAGAATGTTAGATTTCCATTTCTCATTGCCTTGTTTCCGTTCTCACAGGGTACCAGCTGATTTGAGATATAGGCTGCGTTTTTGGATTTACAGAATAAGATTAGCTACAGCTAACCATGGATATCACTATTTATTCAGCTTGTCGAGATTTTTTTTTATTGCCTAGAAGGGAGTGTCTGCTATTTCCATTTTCCTGAGAAAAATGGAAGGTAAGACATATATCTGGAAGCAGCCTATAGTCGTGACACATAAGATCACAGACCTCTGATCACACCAGAGATTTCAAAGAGAATGTAAACACATTAAACATTGTGCTGGGCTTGGATACACTGTCCTACCAAGGTCATTTTAGGCTGGTTCAGGTAACTGAATCCAGTTCTCCAGAATCCAAGTACTATGGCTGTGATGGCAGCTTCCTTTATTGCTATGCTTTATCTTCACCAAGCATGAGTGAATGCCAAGCACCTGATGTGGGTTAGCAATTAGTGTCTAAGAGGGCATTAGCTATAGAATCCAAAATGCAGAATCTCTTGTTGTGTTGGTTCATCCATACACCTAATTTGGTTTTCATTTCCACCCACCTCGGCTTGAAATCCCTTGCTATGTAACTGATAGAAAGGAACAGACACCTTTGTAAGTGTGATTTCTGGGGAATAAACTCCTAAATTAAGAGCTTGGTCTCCAAAGAAGAATCTGGTAAAAGAAAAAAGGTTATTCTGAAAAGTACCACTGTTTATAATGTCCCTGGAGATCATTATCACTCCAGAATGGGTGCAGACCTCACAGTGGCTGGAGAATATAGGAAATCTTGTGTTTTATCATGAAATGTTTTTTTAATACACTTTAAAAAAAAAACCAACTCAACCCTCTGCTGAAATTCCTGTACATTCAACGGCAAAATGTAAACGTCCCCCTAGAGAACAGTCTACTGGATGATTGCGGAAGAGAAGAAAATTAAATTCAGGTGAACATATAATAAAAAACAACTACTTGCGTGTAGCTACATTATTATAATTCATGTGGGCATCGCTAACTTCTTGCTGAATTCTTAGAGATGACAAAACTAATTTGTGGCAGTGACATTAATGTTGAAATGTCACACTTGAGCACAGCATTTTTTCGTTCTCTGAACTTTTATCCTCTTCCTCAGTTTTCTGAAAGACTTTTCCACCTTTGCTTTCTCTGCTTATCACCAGCCACACTGTGGGGTTTTCTAAGATTTTTTCCCAGCTCTTATTTGTTACTTCCTTTTTTTTTAAAGGAAAAAACCTCTGCCATTAGAGAACAGTTATAGATCCCCTTTCATCTCTGGGACTGTTTCTTCACCGAAAGCTCTTGGGTCAGGACTGACTCCACCAGTGGACACTGGCACCTTGATGCCTAATGGCCTTCGTAGTTGCATAGTTTCATAGCTGTGCCTTTGGGAGCAGAGCAAGGATGGGCCCCTACATGAGCTATCAGTGCCAACCAGGATGGCTTTCTGGTGTGTTGCCCACCAAGGAGGCCCTCTACTCAGCTATGCATAGGGCGCACACGTACACACGTCCTGAATTGGCTGAGGCAGTCCTGCGCTCCGAGGTTTCCAAAGGAAACCAGCAGGAAAGCCTGGACATCTGCATCCTCCCCAATAAGTAGCCCTGATAACAGGTGGGCAAACCCCCTCCATCTCATGGATTAACACTTTGTCATTACAGTTCACAGAACCTAACAGCCTGATGTTATTTTCACAGTTGTTACCAGTATCATTCTGGCTGGTTTTTCCCCCTTTTTGTGTTCAGTGAGGAAATGGTTTCTTTGGGAGGAGAATTCTGAGCTGCTGTTAAAAGATATTCCCAATGCTTCTCTTGACAAATTTTGCAGGAAACAGGGACAACCTGGCAATAGTGCGAAGGGCAACTGGTATGGAATTATTAAAAAACTTTTTTTTTTGTCAGAAACGTAGGATGAGGTGAAAACCTGTTAACTTTCTAACTTCATGGGAGGAGGCTGAGACGCTTTCCCATTACATGGGAGAGAAGTCACTGGGGATGGGAAGACTTGAGTTGAAGACAAGAACTTGAATCTGGACCTTCTGGTACCCCGGTGGTACCTGAACCACAAGCCAGACAGACAAGGTGGGAAATCCTCTTTCTTACTAACCTTTCAAAAGGTAAGACATTTGTTATGGTGCAGGAAGAAACACCTCAGAACTAGTAAGGGTTTTGTGAAATGGGGCTGGCATCCTCCCCCAGAGGACTTCCCTCCTGCTGAGCATCTTCTGCTGCCCCCAGCACACAGAGAGCTCTCCTCTCCAGCAGAAATGGGCAGTGAGGGCACGGGACCACCAGTCCCACGCCAGCTCCACGTCAAGCAATGGTGGGATTTGAACCCAGGTTTCCCATTGTGTAGGAAATTATTCTAATCACTGCCATTTCACATTGATTTTATGAACTCATCCTCTGACTTCATTAGAAATGCCCCAAAACTAAATAAGCTATTTTGCTAAATATTCTCAAAAATCAGGTTTGTGTTGTCCTGAAAAAAATTATCATCTTCCCTTTTTTGGATAGAAGTCTGAAAACAGTCAATTCTTTATCCTCTTCTAAGTAAGTACCTCAGAATCCAGAGTGTAGGTATCCCTTCGTGCACAGAGAGGTTGTAAGTGTATTTTTGATTCCACTCGTAGATGAACAACCACAGCAGAGGGCAGAGAAGGGATTTGCCCAGGGCCATACAGAAACTTTGTGGAGGAGCAGGGACTTGAACCAGCTGTCCCACATTCCGTCTCTGGTTCAGTAAGAGACCAAGATGATTTCAGTCAGCAGACATTGCAGGGTTCTTCGTCTGACCCTGGCGTCACATTTCAGTCTAGCAGTCAGGTACACTATTTTCTGCAAGTTTGTTTAACTTTGCTAGTGTTCCTGTTTACCTGCTTTCCTATGGGTGTGCTCAGTATTTCCGTCAGAAAATTTTGACTGGGCAGGAAAAAAAAAAAAAAGGATTTTACCATTTGTCAAAGATCTCCAGGCTTTGGAGTAGCATGGTCAGGTTGGCACTTGTGCAAGTCATAAGCAAGTAGCCTTTCTGCAAATCTGCTATGTTTCTTCTTCACAAAGTGAGTTGTTGGTACACGCATAAATCTCTTTTTTCTTCTAGGGTGTCGTATTTAGAAATACGCAAAACCTGCTCTGCCCTTTTCTAGGCTACAGGAATGATGAGTTACTTTTTGCCATCTCTAAAATATCTCCACTGGAAAAATCCAGAAGCTCCTTACATCTTGTAAAATTTTGGTGCAAGGATACTCTAAATTGCAGAGATTATGCTTACTTTAAAATGTTACCAATTTCTACAGTGAAGCCCAGCATTTCTCAAACATAATAGGAAGAACAGAGGAAAAAATTGAGGTGATTCATTATTTCTATATCTTTACTGGTAAATTCTAAAACTGCACAAGAGAGAAGGAAAAGGTTTTGAGGGATTCTAAGGACCATTCTCATTTCTGTACGTGCAATACAAATCACTGCAAAACTAATTTGATTTATCTTCACATCACTTCTGTGGTAATTTCAGTCTGAGGTTAACACCTGTATGTCAGCAGAGATTGTGGGCATGTATGTGAGGTGGAGGACAGAACAGCAGTAACACTGTCTGCCTCTTTATTAATTATCTGATAAAAGATTGCTGGTGAAAATATACGTGCTACACTGTCCTGACATTCAATGCCCTTTTGTGTACGAGCCGTTTCACTAAGGCTTCTTGGTTCCAAATATTTTTAGAACTGTTCCTGGTATTTTCCTACTTAAATCTCATATATCATACCTCACAACCTTCCCCCTGTGTTCAGCTCTCCTAGATAGCAGAATTTTTAAGGACACTGGTTTAAGAAACACAACTGGCATCTATATCCCTTATAAGAAATAATACTCAGGAGGGAGATTTCTACAGCGGTCATGCAGGAATAGCAGAATTTAGATTCATTGACTGCTGCTGGAAAACTGCAGCATTCCCTTCATAAAACAGAAGGATATATAGTGCTCATCCTACAAGCAAGGTGTTTTATACTGACACATATATCTTTATGTGAAATACAAAATTATTAGTCAGTTCAACACTCGTGCAAATTACCAAACACATCTCCGAAATGGGCGCCGTGTGACCAGTGCCAGTGTGAGGTCTGCCGCTCCTCTGCCTCAGTGAGCCTGATCCAGGAGTTAGTGGATGCTGTCACCTCATCGATGCATCAGACATGTGGGGCCTCGCTTGTGTCTCTAACCACGGGCGACTTCACGTCTCTGTGCCTCTGAGAAATTACGTGCCAGAGTGCCAGGCTCCTTTGGAAACAGCGTTGTGACTTCCCAGGGAGAAGCACCCATGGAGGGTTAAGGAAGGTTTGTGGGCAGCAGCCGAGCTAATTCCTGCTCGTATTTCCACCAGAATAAACCCAGAACTGTGTGACAGAAGCAGAGAAGCCCATCGGCACCTTAAACCCAATGCAACTGAGATCTTCCTGCGTCTGCACACAGCAGCACCTTCCCTGTGGACACGGGCACATACCGCCTGGGAAGGATTTGGCCCAGAGCTTGTGGAGTTTGTCCTCATTCCCCCTTTAGACGAGCTCTCCTTGTAATTCCAAAAACGTAGTTCAGTAGCTCAGCACAGCTTGGCTGATGACGAGAGGACGCAGAGCAACTTTGGAAACACAAACTGGCATGGGGAGAGAGTCTTTTTGGCTTCGAAAGGACAGCACACACGTTCGGAGCCAGAATGTGTAAAGACTTTTGTTCACAAACAGAAATCCCTTGTGCTGACAGGCTCTGAACAAGGCTGACGCTCTTGCGAATGCAATATGAAAGTTGCCTTGTATTGGGATTAGCCAAGTGAACAGTTTGCAGCAAACAATTGACTCATGGAATATTTAGTGGTAGAAGGATCGTCCTCCAATATTAAAAAAAAAAATAAAATCAACTGTGAATGTTCTACTGTTTCAACTTTATTCTCTCTTTAAAATCACCCAGTAAATGTTTCAGGAGAACACGCTTCAGCCCAAGGGTGGCTCACTGTCTATTTGTTACAAATATTCATTATTCAAGGCGTGGTACTGGGTCTGTAGGGTGACCCATATCCATGTCTGTTGTCTATTTGCATGTCTGGAGCAATGAACTGATCCTTGCAGCAGCTCTGTGAAGCGAGGGACTCGCTTCCTCCACCTTCCCCGTGGCGAACGGAGGTTAATCAGGTCAGACTCTCGGTACCAAGTCACACAGGGAGTCTACGGCCAAACTGGTTTTCCTGTGTCTCAGTGAGCATCACGATGTCAGAACCACATCTTTTTCTGGCAAAATTGTTATCTTCCTAATGCAGGGTTCTTCACTGTCAGGCAAGAAAATGAAGTGTCTACACAGACTCTCTCTGCTGGACTCATCTCTCCCACCTGAGAAGGGATGGGCTGTCCTCTGGACAAGCTGCTGTTTCCATAAACTATAAATGGAGCTTTAACAGGCCAAGCAACTCTCTTCCGTGCCTTCAAGATTGCTGTAGAGGGAAGAGGCTGAAGTCAAGTTGTACTGAAGTTTCTGTTTCTGATCAAAAGTCCTATATTTTACAAACTACTTTTTTTTTCTAATTTCTTCTCAAATTAATTTCAGACCATTTTCAAAAAAACGAATGACTCAAATGTCACTTTTCTATGTGAACTTTCATATGTTCCAGTGTCTCCAGAGCAAGTATTCTCTGAAAAGGTCAAAACCACAGACATAATAAAATCCCTAGATTATTTCCAACACTTTCCTCTCACTTCAGGCAGACGTGGGGCTCAGTGCTGCACGACTGCTGTTTATTTCACTGCAGTGGTTTAGTTCCTATGCCCTGTCTTTGTTAATTATCTTGAATGGAGCTAATTATTACTGGATAAGTTTATTTATGTAATATGACTAACCCTCAGAACTGAAGAAGAGTGAGCCAAGCCTTAAAATTAATGGGTTAAAAATTATGAGATTCAAAAAAATAGTAATTAGTCTTTGGATTTTTTTTCTTTGCTGACAGCTGAGCCCCACAGTCCTCAATTTCAAGCTTTCTGCAGTGATGAGAAACTTCTCGTTGTCTAAAAGGCATTTGCCTTACTGCCTCGCATGGCTCACGCTGGGAAAGCATCAGCATTTGCAAAAGGCCCAGTGCAGTGCAGGGACCTGGGAGGGCTGCCCTGGCCAAGCAAGAAGCAAAGCAGTAAGTACTCAGAGGAGGACCTCAATGCCAAGGAAAGCAGGAGATTCGCATGATACAAGTGCATTTGAGAGCAGTTTGGGATTAACACCCTTGTGTGGTGCCCCTTGCATGGGTCAAGCCCTATGTACACTGCCAGTGACTGGCTGGGACTGAGGATTCAGGGGGTTTGCTTTTGTGTTTCTTGCACACCAGTCACCAGACTGTGGATCTTCACACTTCACCCTCTGTCCCACCAGGCTGTGTCCACTGAGGAGCCACAGGGTGAGGGAATGGAAACAGTTTTGTGGGAATTTCAAGACCAATGGCAACCCTGTGAGATCCAAACCTGAGCCCAGGGGAGAACCTCCAGTTCTTTAAAAGGACACTTTTACCTGCCCTTTTCTCTGCCGCAACAATGTCAAGTAGCATGCTGTTCTCCACTTTCAGGACATGCCTCCAAACACGTCTTTTTCTCCCTTTTCCACACCTATCATATTACTTTTTTTTTTCCCTCTTTTTCATTTCTTTACTCACTATCTCATCTTGCATGAGGGACTCTACACAAAATCATCTGGGGGTGAACAGGAAGGACGCTTCCACTGAATATGTGGTCAGGACTCAGAGGCACAAGCATTTTCCAGCAGCACTGAAAGGATTAATTGAAATGTTGATCCAGAGCAGTAATTATTTTACCAAACAGTGAAATGCTATTGAGCCCTCGCTTCTTACCTGCTACTGATGCAATCAAGGCCAAACGGAGCCAGGATATAAAATTACCCCTGCAGTTCACCAATACTCTGCACTTTAAAAGCAATTAAAAAGAGAGAGGTGCCTATGATTACTGTGTAAGAAAGAGGGTTTTCATTAGACAAATGGGTGTAATGCTTGCTCTAAGGCCCTGCTAGTGCTTCCCAGCAAAACAGAACATACAGGACTGGACTCGCTTCTGACTTTCCAGAATGAATCCATTCACTTGAGTAGCGTTATTCCAAATTTACTCTGAGAGATCAGAATCAGACCTTTGTAATGAAAGACGTTAGAGGTGTTTTTTCTTTGCTTTCCTTTGCTTTACTTTTCTGTAAGCGTATTTTTATCTCTTCCTATTTGCAGTTCAAATACAGGGAAAACAATAAAAGTCCCAAAGAAGAAACTAAACAGGTGTGGAGAGCAGGAAGTGAAAATATTCCAGTCTTCATGTTTATTCTTGCCATAGGAGTAAACAGGGCTTGGTTCAATGCACAGCTCTGTCGCAGCATGTTGTGTTTGCTTCTCCTTATGCCAGTGAAGCTCCACTGACTGCCATGAAATCACCACCACAGTGAGCAAAGAGAAACTGGCTGATGCTCAGAGCGGACAGCAGCTATGTCCTTCCAGGTTTTAGAAACTGGGACTGCTGAATGATCTGCTTTCTCAGACCTGCACAAAGTGATCATCAGCCTTATGTTGACAGTGAAGAGCCCTGCACTTTTATCACTGTGAATTTGCCTCATCAAATCCACTGGAGCAATGCACATTTCCCCCACCTGTATTTGCATGCTCTGCTTTACCAACCATCTCCACACATTTTTGTTACTTAATCCACTTGGAACTTTCCAAAAAATTCAACTACCTTTGCTGAAATTTTCCATGTTTCATTTTGGACCAAAGGTGAGTTTGGATTTTTTAAAAAGCCTGAGGAAAATTCCATTAGCTGCGTGTAGACCAAAATTAAGTGCCAAAACAAAGAAACATTTCCCCCCATTTGAGAGGGCCTCTAGCCACATCTCATTAGGGAGTGCAACACCAACCATTCAATATAAGGGACCTGCACACAGACCTTATGAAGGTCTCACACCACCGTTCAATAGGCAATAAAGAGCTACACCTGGACTTGCACAAGCAATGGCAGCTTGGAAACCATATGATGCAGTAGGTTTCTTTATGTATCTAACCCAAACCCTGTTGAAATCTGCAGGCATCCTTCATAACAACAAATCAACCAGACCTGAACATCAGCAGTAACATGGTAAAATGTAGGGCTGCTGTCTGGGCACTGTCTGTTTGTGGCTAGCTGGATACCTACTAGCCCAAAGCAGTTGTGAGCTCTCTGCATACCCCTCTGCCTTATATCCACCTTTTTTCCCCAAAGCAAGCATTTTTGCTAACAGCCGTCCTGGTTCTAGTCTGAATTGCCAAAAATGACCCTTTGCCTCTGAACAGAAGAGATGGCCAGTAATTTTCTGTCTTTCCCAGCCAACACAAAACTAGTTAGTCCCTTTCCAGAAGAACCAAGCCCTGGGGTAAGAAGGTCTTTATAGAGATTTTCATTGAAGGACGAGGGGTCACTATTCCATCACTGGAGGGATCTTGAAAGTTTGGCCTTTTTTTGCTATGAATGAAAGTGAAGCTGCAGAGATGTCCTAGATCTAATAATGCAAAGCTCTCCCCGGTGCAGCTACTTTCATAACTTTGCTATGAAAAGTGTGAAGCATACCAACCTTTCCTACTACTTGATTTTAATTTTTGTTTCTTTCATTCCCTTTTCTCTTTCTTTCTGCCCATTGTGATCTTATCCCTAAATTTTTTTTTGTTTCCTCTCCATACTAGTGCCATAGTGGTATCTGACTTACTGGGTACAGAGTAATGTTGTTCAGCCCTCAGAAGGAGCTCTGTGGGGTAGGACTGGAACACCTTAGGGAAGTTTATTACGGCCTCTGTCTTGGCTGACACACTGGGACTGAACTAGGTGGCTCCAGAGCTAAAAGCCCAGGTTGTTGCAGGCTAAGGTTCAGAGCCAGGCTGCGTAGCTGGGAGCCGTTAACAACTCCTGTCCTCTGCGGATTAGCACAGAGTGGGACTTGTGAGTGGCCCGTGTGATAGCTGTTTGGGAGGTAAACAGACGATTTTAGTCTCCTGGGCTGTCAAACCAGCTCCTTTGACAAGCTCTAAATTCACTTAAAGCCATGTAAATTGATCGTGCTGTGGGGTCCAAGTCTACTTCACCCTTGGTACCGCGTCAATAGGCCCATTAAGATTTAGCCAAGTTTTGTGTGGTTTGTTCGTAAACAGTCACCGCGAGGTCTCCTTCAGAGAGATAAGCACTTGTCTGCCAGGGCACAATAGGGGCTGCTCACATGGCGTGAATCCATGACTTTAAAATCATCGGGGGGTGGGAGAAAGTGCAAAACCAAATTATTCTTGAAAGACGTTATTAAACTTTAGCAACTTTGCCATCTTGTGTATATTTTCCCAGACAGAGACCTTGTACGCTGAGCTGTAACTTTGTCAGCACTTGAATCATAAACACAGTCTTGTAGGGCTTTTATAAATCAGACATAAAATTTTGCCATAGGATGGAACTTTGCACACAACTCCTCAGCTAGGAAAGAAACATTTTCTTCTTTTTAAGGTTAGGAGATTTAAAAATCATGTAGATACCTCTAAGTGCCATGATGTTGCAGGACAGTTTAGATTTTCAATCTTATTGAACAGAAGATTCCATGCAAAGAAACATCAAATTGCACTGATATTTAAATAGACTTTTTTTTTTTTTTTGGTAAAGCCATTGCAGTATCAAAGGTCTAGTGATTCAAGAATGCAGTCTCAGCTCTCAGATTGTTCTCGCAGTTCTTCTCTGAACCAGCATCAGATACCACTTTCCAGTCATATGAACTAGAGGTAGTCTTCCATAATGCACTGAGTATGAGTCTCAGAGAGAATGACTTGGCAAATCTGTTCCAAACTTCAACAAGGAGCACAAGCTGGACACCCTTGCCTGAAATTTCTGCAACAAATCTATCTTTTTTATTTGAATCACACCAACTGCTTCAAACACAACATTTATGTTATCTAAAGATTGCTGAATCTTTAAGATTCTCCTGTTGCATCTCTGGGTAGTAACCCATATTATTGCCAGATGTAGTAAACCAGGTAAGGAGAGAGAAATCAGGAAGCTAAGTAGTCCACAGATGTTGACTGAAGCCACCAGGGAACATATGGTTGCAAAGGAACAGTATTTAGGTGAGCTGTTATTTTCAAGTATCTTAAAACCGAGCATGGTTAAGAAAAGACTTTGCTGAGAAACTGCACAGATAAGAATTGACGGTTGGTCTTCCTTGTTGGCCCCAATGTGATAGAGTAGGACACCAAGAGAACATGCACACAATTGGGCAGGGTGAGAGCACTCATGAGAGTACTGAAGGAAGCCAAACCACAGAGCCCCAAGCCTCTGAGGAGGGACATGGACCCATGCTCTTCTGTGCTTACAGCCCCTTGGTTAGAGCAAAGATCTGGCGGTTTGGGCACGGCCGTCAGAGCACAGGCAGCCAAAGCAAAGTCTTCTTGCAGCAGACAGTCCTTTGTCCAAAGAGGGCTGGCCAGGTTGTGTTACAGCTCTCTGCTATCACTGGCAGTATTTGCTTTATCAGTTTTGTGCCTTACGTCATCTGTCTGGCATGTAACAAGTTTGCAGTAGTGGGTTAGCCCGCTCTCTTTTTGCCTATATTATCCTTTGAAGGGCTGTGCTTGCAGTAGGTATTGATACATCCCCGTCCTGAAGGCCAAAGAAAGGCTCCCACTGATTGCTGTGGGGCTGAATCCCCCACTGTTTTTGCAAGAAGAAATCCTAAGGGAGGCAGCCCTGAGCTCCTCCCGGAGCTGGCTTCAGTCCCTCTCCTTGAGACCTTCTTCAAGCCAAACCCACTTTTCTAGTCCACCCTTAAGTCCCTGAGCCTTTGCGGCTTTCCAAGTCCCTCATCACTCCATTCTCCATTTCTGAGTGTCCCTGCACACAAACCTCCTTGATCACTCCCCGGTGTTTTAGCTCAGCAGTATCCCTTTGCACTCTGAGCCAGATGAGACAAACGCCATCATTACCCCTGGAAAGGACCACAGCATCACCCTGCAAAGCAAGCAGCCATCTCAGCACCCGGGCTGTTTGTTGCAAATCTTAAGGAAGGGGTGTCAAGTTGTGTCTCGGCTCCACTTCAGCACATTTGTGGGCCTTCCCTAGCCCCTTGGTGTTGCTTTAATGTTTTTTTGTATGTGTGATGCTCTGCCCATTGCCCAAGCTTCCTCTTCTTCAATGCAGGACCCTCAGGTTTTCAGCCTTCCGTGTGGAAAGGACTATTCCTCTTACACTGAGTGAGACTTCGGGGAAAGTGAAAGAACAGAAGAGAGCACTTAGAGCCCTGACGTTGAAAGGCTCCTTACACAAAACACAAAAGAGCTTTTCTTCTCATCGGTGTTTTCAGGAGACAAAAGAAAACGCATTTTCTGAAGTGTTCCTTGGAGATATTTTGTTTTGAAGTGGTTAAAGAATTTCGAATGTGAGATAAGGGGGAGACACTGGCATGGAGCGAGGATAACAGCTTGTTCCTCTGAGGGCTAGGATTAAATTGCAGGGAATGCTGGCACTCAGCCCGAGCTCAGCTTCCCGGGCCCCAACACTTGCTTAAAAAGGTAGAACTTGAAGCGTGTGCTTTGCACTCTCTTCTCTCTCTTCTTATCATCGCCGTCCCGGCTTCAACCATTGTTCATGTGCTCTGGCATTCACAAAGCCTGCATCTAGGTTTTGCTCAAGACAGCATTGATAAGCCAGATGATGAATGTGGAAAACTCCTCCCTGAGAGGGTTTGATTGGGGCTGCATTTGGAATCACTAGCAAAGGACTCTCCTGCTGCTTTTTGTTCCTCTATGCCCAGCATTGGGGCAGTCCCATTTTGCAGAAGGCTGCACGATGCAAAGCAGAGATGCTCCACTTGCAGGTGACTCATTATCAGGTTGACAGTGCTTATTGCTGGATTATGTTCGCTTTTGTTTTGACATGACACAACTCAAGATCTGTTCCATGTGCAGTTCCCACTGTCTCCTTACCTGCTGTTCGTCTTTTTTTCAGCAGCAAAGACTTGCTTGCAGACATTTGAAGCTTAACATTATCTGAGCCAGAAACTCTGTGCAAATCACTCACAAAGTCCTCCCCTCTCAGTTCGCAGGCATTGCTGACAGATACGAGATGTTTCACCTGTCTAACCCTCAACACACATGTTCTCACAGCAGATGGGTGCGTGGGGATTTTCATGTACTTGAAGTCAACGTGGAGTCACAGATTAGCCAGGTCTGTGAATCAGAAAACACTGCGAGGCCCTTTTTGTGTGCTGACAGAGAGTGTCAAGACCTGTGTTTGCCTACATCCATTTATCATGGCTTGGTATGTTCAAAAATGTTGTTGTTCTTCATTAACTCTTTCATCTGTAAAAGGGCAGGATCTTCATGCTGTCTTTGCTGCCGCATTCCTGGGTCTCCCAGGTTAATTGATTAATGAAGTGGAGCTGCCGGTATCTGTGGAAGAGAGGGCATCTTGATTTAGTGTATATACCGCAATGATGGTCACCGGCGGCCTGAGGTAAACACAAGGGCCTGGTATGGAAAAAGAAAGAGACAGTGCCCTGAAAGCCTTATGTGCTAAATAGCAAGGCAGAGTAGTATTTTACCCTTTTAAAGTAAAGTAAGGGGGGAGGTTGGAGTTGATGGAAATGCGGGCAGGAAATACACAGTGACTTGTCTAAAATCATACAAGGCAGCAGTGGGACATCTAGGAACCCAGGTTTCAGTCATGTGCCTTAGCCACAAAGAAATCAACTTGCAATTTTAGGTGGGTATGTCTTGTTAGGTACGTGAGCTATGTGTAGACAGCCAGCTTACCCATCGCCTCCTGGTAAGAAATGAAGAGCAGTCCCGTCTCTGATCAGGCAGAATGCAGGGATGCACACCGAGCCATAAAGCTCCCCTGCTGGCTGCTAAACCCAGCCACTGTAAGTGGGTAAACTTTGTGCTGCTCCCTGTCTCATTCTCCAAAAGCAATTTTGGCATGCCCTAGCCTGTCTGGGTTACAAGTGATTCTGCTTTCATAACTCTGCTGTGTCCCATCATAAGGACAGGTCCCAAATCCAGCATATGTAAGCACAAAAAGAATTACTGCATAGGTTAGGTTTCCCCTGGGGATAAAAGAGAGTCATAAAGCCCACTTCCCAGTTAGGGTGCCAGAATGCACTGGGACTGGACTGGGGAAACAGATGCCCCATAAAAACCAGAAGTGTCAGTTTGAACCTTGATCTTCCTGTGGTTTGGAAGGAGGTTGCTGTGTGTTTTGGGTTTCATTTGTTTCAGGATTTTTGGAGACAAAATATGGATTTTACCCTATGTATCTTAAGTAGTTGTATCATAGAGTTTGGCCTGTGTTGACTCTGACATGTTGTATACATGCAGCTTTATTTAAGTAACAGCTGGGATATATGCACACATGTCATCTATCAAAGACTGGAGCGGGAAACGCATGAGCTGGTGCATTTTTGTGTACTTGCTGTCATCACATTTGTGTAAAAAGAATTAAGGTTTAAAAAAAAAAATCTTGTTGCTCCATCTGACCATGGAAATCTTCTTCCTTTAACCTTATGCCCTGCGTGGTTGAGCAACTGTACGGAAAAGTTTAAGTGGATAGCACAGAGATCAAAAGAACTCCATCCATTATAAATTATTTGAGTCTCTTGCATTTAAAAAAAAAAAACAGAGTCAGGTTCTGTTTATGTTCTTGTGGATTGTTGTTGGTTTAACCTGTCAGTATTTGTTTCTTTAACTTCTTATTTTGATGCTGATTGTGCCCCTCATGCAAAGCTTAAGAAAATCATTAAAACAGGCATGCTAAGCTCTGTGGAGCTAGGACCCTTTGTTTGTCTTGGAGTGGTGGGTAGCTGCTCAAGGATATAAATAAAAGTTATTTGGGGCCCTTTCATGGATGGACAAACCTTAAGGGACCAAAGTCTCTAGGGGAAAATGGTGTGTCTCCATTAGAGCTTTGTAGAAGGTATCAGAACCCCACTTCCCCAGGTAATATGGGTGATCCGGGTCCAATACGGGTGGCGGGAGGGCTCGGGGAGGTCAGAGCACACCTGTGTGGGATGGATGAAATTCCACTTGAAGCGAGATGGTGTCTGGCTTTGAAACGCATCGTTTGGGGAAAATCACCTCTCAGCAGAAGCACAAGATCTAAATACTGGTTACAACTTTCTTTAGCCCCTCTCAGACAGCAGAGGCAGCTGGACTTTGAAACACTGAATCTAGGTTTGGATACCCTTTGTTCTTCACGCTACATTAAAGAAGTCAGTGAGGCATGAGGGAAAGACACGAAAATTGTATTTATCTTATGCATATCTCGGCTACAGATCTACAGATTGTCTTCCTTCATCCTCAGAATACAGAAGCTGACATTTTAGAAAAGACCCAAACCTGATCTAATCCAGTATCCTGACTCTGACAGTAGCCAGTGGCAAATACTTGAGATAACTGCATTAAATCATGACTGCAAGCAAATTTGAAATAATCTTCTCTCGCAGAATACCCATCCTGCACTGAAATAGTTAAGGAACGACTTTAGCTCTGAACCAGAAGGTGTGCTAGCCCTTCAAATGTTTATGCTGTTATGACGTGTAACTTACTCCTGGGTATCCTCATTATTGCTAGGAATACACTTTTTTGAATATGGCTAAGCAGCTCCCTGCAGCAGCGAGTGCCTCATGCCTTCATGTGTGGTACCAGGAGATGGTGTTTCCTTTTATACTTATGCCAGTTCCTCTGAAAGCCACAGTGCTTTTGTGTGGTGAGTTTGGAGAAACACCTTAGGATATGTTCCAGCAACTTATTTGTATCACGTTTTCTGGTATTTACCTCCTTTCTCACTTGGTACAATGACGGCTTACATGGGCCCCTCCAGCTTGAGGAGCTTTGCCCTTAGGAACATTCTTCCCAGCAGCGAAGGCTCGTACGCGTCTCAGCTAACTTCAAGCACCCCAGCAAACTCACCTAAGGAGATATCCCCAGAGGCCAAATGGGATGTCATGGTCACGACCCTGGAAGTGCCATGCTTTCTCCATGGCTGGAGGGAAAGCTGAGGTTCCCAGTGCCAAGTGTCTTGAGTCAGGGGGGATCAAGGCATGTCCTTCATGAGTTTGCTTATAACCACCCCTACCTGCAGACCACCTGCAGGTCCTCTTCTGGTCCTTGACTTAGTGGAAACACCACATCTAACCACACTCTGAGAGCAGGGACCTTTCAAAGGGTGGCAGGACTTACAAATATGCAGTAAACCAGTTACAGATTGCATTCAGATTTGGTTTTAAAATGCTACAAAGCTCAGCAAGTAATACCAGCTGAGTTTTGCATTCACAACCTTCTCGTGTCCTGAAATACAGTAACTGCCAGATCATGTCTTTCCCTTTCCGAGCTGCTGGGTGGAAGGAGAGCTGTCATGCTGTTCCCCATTAACACCACCACCAGTCTGCTCCTCACACCCAGGCTTTCTCACAGAAATCCAATGCCTTGCATGAGCTGTAGGTGGATTTCTAAGACCTAAATTTCCCTGGACACATTTTCATTACTCATAAAAAAAACATCTTCCACAGGCCTATCTGTAACTCACTCTCTGAAAAGACTTGACATGGATGCCACGTATCTCCACAGGCTTGCTCCTGTCCCAAGCTTGTTTCCGGTATTCTGCTACAAATAGCATCATTTCACTTGCATGCAAGACTCTTCAGCCAAAACCTTAATCTGAACTCTGTGCGCTGGTTCTGAAGAGCTTCCCCCTCCCTTTCAGCATGTTGATTTTAATCTCCCGTATGGAAAATGCTGTTAAACCCATATGAACTGATTTTGCCATCACCAGCACTGTTCCAGCCTTTACCCTACTGTGAAGTGCTGCCAGAGCAGGAGAGTGGTGTTTTACTGTCACCCTGCCTGCAGCAACTGGGTGACAGCTGCCTGCAGCAACTGACAACACTGGCCAGGCCACGGTCCCATGCTTCATGTTTAACTTAATCTATGGCTGTCAAAATTACTGAATACTATCAAAAGACAGGAAGAAAAGAAAGGAAAATCTTACTTCCCCAGGGCTGTGGTCAACTGGGTGTTGAAACTGGCACAGTTGAAATGAGAAAGAGTCAGAGTGAGGCAGCATATAAATAGGAATTAAGAAGAATGAGGACGAGCTGTGAGGATAACCCAGGTGTGCTGTGTCCCTCGCAGTCCAGGCTGCAAGGCAAAGTGCCTCACAACGTTAGGAGAGCATCAGATGAGCCCAGACCTGGGGCTTAGGGCACCAGAGCAGGCTGAGCTCTGCTCTGCTCTCCCAATGGAAATGATGCCATGCATGGGGATGAGATCTGTATTTCTGGCTCTGTCTCTCTTTGTAGCTAATGTGAGACAGGGTAGGTGAACGCATTTTGAGGAAGAACCACTCTGGTCTCTAGCTGAGGTCACTTCTTGCATGTCTTTAAAGACAAAAGAGAAAGTGAGGTCCATAGAGTGAAACACTTTGAGACAAGGGCCATATAAAGCCCTGTATGTATGGCTATATGTCATCTTCCACACCACACACAGACCTCAGCATGCGCTGAGTAGTTTCATACCTCCAAAAGGTGCTTCCTCATGGCTTTTTATGTTTTAGCAAAATGTCTGGGCAAATAGTGAGCGATGATTTCCTTCAATTGTTGCCGCCATCCTCCACCACCCTCAAAATTATTCATTCTAAAGGAAATTTAAAAAAGCTTTTGTTTGAGAATTCCCTCCCTCTAATTGAGTGCATTGTACAGAGATCAAAGCACTGTTTTTAGTGGGTCTTGGTAGGCAAGAGTTTTTCTGAACAGACTCCAAGCTTTTGGTGTAGAAAGGGTCAAAATGACCTTTTCTTTCCCCCCCTCCCACATTCATACATTAGTGACTGCTAATTCACATTAGCTGGCATGGACTAGACTTAGTTTCTAGATCAGTTATTCTTACAGCCTTATAGGTTTCACACAGAGTGGAAGAGTAAACAGTGCTCCTAAATTGCACACATTTGAATCTTAGAGTGTTGCTCTAGGAGGGAGAATATCCCTCTCAAAGGCTTTTTGACAGATACATTTCACCCCTACCAGCTTTCTGCTTATGGGACCGGGGCAGAGGGACGTGGAGGAAAGACTGAACCCACAACAAGCTGCCATCAAAGAGAACCAGATTGCATGTGTGGGTGAGTTTCCTGATGCAGTACTCTCATAGGTGGGCAAAACAAATAATAGCTCCTTTTATAGCCCTGAATACAGAATTGAAATGTCGAACTTTGGCAGGAACATTCATCACAATGAGGAATATGGACTGTTGAAGACCTAAAAAAAAAAAAACCACAAGTAAACTTTGTACATGACCCCTGGGGAAAATCTCCTCCCACACACAAGTGTGAGATGCTAGTCTTGGCTTGACTGTTGCCTGAAATTCTAAATCACTAAAAAGGGAAAGGAGATGGGCACCTTAGCATGGTTGGTTTCAAAGCTTTGTGAAGCTAGTGACCTTTGGAAGGAGCCATTCGTCACCTGCAGGAAGTCCTGCATTTAGAAGGGCCAGTGGGTTATCAGAGGAAGGCAGCAGTGGGATGGCTCCAGAGAGAAATACTTAATGGAGAAGGGCAAAAAAGAAGAGCGGAGGAAGATAATGTGAGAATTTACTCATAAACAGACACATTTCACTGCTGCCAAATCAGCAATCTTACTAATGAGGGTTTAGAGAGTCTCTTGCCAAATAACTAATATTACAGTGTGTGAAAAAGCTCAGGTTTTCTAACTGCATGCCTCTCAATCTCCAGCCAAAACCAGCTGAATACTTCCTCATTTAATACTCAGTAAAATGTTTTATTTAAATGTACCATAATGCATTCAGTGTTTCTATTACACTGAAATGCAATTTGTATCATCTAAATCCTGAAAATGCCACCACTTTGCAGGTTCGTTCAAACTACCAAATACATCATACTGCCCACCGCTGCTATTCTGGGGAGTATTTTGGGGAGAGACAGTAGTCCAAAACAGTGTTCACATTATAGTAGTTTCCCAGTCTCAGACAATTTTTTTCCTAATTTTCAAAGTCTGCAACAATCCATCTGGAACTTTACATCCACGATCTTCTGGAAGAACAGGCTTTTCTTTCTGGAAAGTTTGAAGTAAAAATGGACAAAGTGTCTTTGAGACCTGGAGGTTCAACAAATGAGGTGTTTTCATTCTTGGAAAAGTTGCCCAGTTTGTGTTTATTTTGGCTCATCTGATCGTATACGGCTAGAGCTACGGACAACCGGGGAGGATCAATGCTTTTCACCAGCTCTTAGTAATGTTGTTTAGAGACAAGGACTGGAGGCCTGGCCCAACAGACACAATTAAAAAAATGGGCCAACATACTTGAGTTTAAAGCTGAAAATCCTAACGTGGAAGATCACGGAGTCCAAAAAGCAACTAAATTACATTTGCCTAAACGGACAAGGTTCCTCATATGGTACTCTGCGATTTGATTTGAAAAGGAAGAGGACTGTCAAACTCAAATTAAACGTAACACAATTTTTCCACTGGTTCACTTAGCCCTTACTCCCTTGCTGAGCTGTCTCCTGAGGCTGCGGGAGATGTCCTGCTGGGCTGCAGCTCTTCCCTTGGTGCCACCTCCCCTACCCAGCAGTGCAGTTAAAGTTCTGCCTCCACTGCAGATCCTCAGCTACACCCACAACCCACCTTGGTTTTCCTTGACTATATCTATTTTCTTCACCTCGTGACTCGTCAGGGTCAAGTCACTTTTGACTTTTTTAGCAACTGGAAGTCCATTTCCCCCTCAACTATCCATTTGTGACTATTCTAGTATTACATATTTGCAAAGATGCAACTGGGCTGAGGAATTCTCTGAAGCACAGACTGTTGGATCTTGTTGTATGCTTACCCTTTCCCTATGCTCTTTGTTAGGCATCTGCTACTGGCCAAGGCTTGGAAACAGGATAGTGGGCTACCAGGGTCTTTATACAAAAATTCTTACATTCCTGTGCTCTTATAAGGTATCATTTATGCTATGCTATAATAACTGTAAATCTGTGTGAGCGATGAGGCTGTATTATTTTCAGGAAAAAGGATGTTTCTTCTTTTAGGTGGAGCACTGATCGGTGTGTGTTTATAAATTATTCTTTCTGTCTTATCCACAAAGGAAGTGGATTTGGGACTGTCTACTCAGCAAAAGGCGTGACTGCAGTCATGATAGCTCAATCTAGGCAGGCTGTTAACAACAGCACTGACAAGACGGTGATGCTGGCTTTAGCAATGGCACTGTGAGTAAATAGCACAGTCCCGGGAGAGTTCATACGCTGTCGCCAAAGCTCTTTCTGTGGGGTCTTTGCTGTTATTGCAATTTACTCCAACGTGTACCATCTGATTCAATTTTCTGCTGGAAATCTTAGCCTGGCTGTAAAGATTCTTGCTTTCCCAAGTGTTATACCCAGTGTGAGCCCAAACTAAGGGCCTCCCAGTGGCCGAAACTGTTCTACACTTCTATACACAACTTGGTTTCTGGAGTGTAACCTTAACTCAACCTACAGGCATTGGAAAGACGAAAGCCCTGCTGACACCACGACTTCACTTCCCCGGGGCTGCAACAGTCAGCCCTGAATTTTGAAAAGCCTTATGTCCTTTGCAATGCCAAAATGTTTTGGAGGAGTCAAAGGAGGCTGAACCAAGCCCTCACCCTTCCTTGCCCCGCTCTGCCAGTGAGGATTAGACAGGTTAGCTGTGTCATATTGCCCAAACTATTAAAGACAAGCTTGAAATGACAAGTGGCAAATGCCCCTCCAGCCAATAGATTACCAACGTGTAATCATGCAAGATTTAATGATGGGAAAAGAAAGCAGATATTTTTTCTTTTCTAATGAAAAATATGCATATGCAGCTACAGTAATAATGCTTGCCTGACCTTGGCCGATCTGCTTCAGTAAATATCACGCAAAGTGCCTCCTAGGAAGAGTTCAGGACACTGAAGAGTTTGGAAATTCCCTAGAATAAATCATAAACAAAACAGCCTCTAAATTAAAAGCCAAGCTGATGGAGGAGTACAGTTCCCAAATGTGATACTCAATGATTACAAGCTTGCCTGTGTTTGCTTGTACACACACGAGCACCGCTGAAATAGCAAACTGTTTACGAGGAAGAAAAAATAATCTCAGGTCCTGGATGGGAGGGTAGATGGGAGAGGAGCTGCATAGCCAGGGCTTGTGTCACTTGATCTGCAGCCTTCTAGGCAATGTAACTATTCTTTTCAATTTACTACGTAACCTGCCTGGATAAAGAAGCTGTTTCTCTGCAGCGCAAGGGTACTGTCTGTCTCTGGAAAGTCTCAGTCACTTGGAAACAGAAGTGGCAAATGCTGGCAGTGTTAGCATAGTCATTTTTCCATCACCCATGCTGAAAGTTGTTTTCTGTCTCCAATCTCTTTGACATGAATGGTCTGATTTTGAAAAAAAAAAATTTGTGTACACAAAGGAAACCACTGAATGCAACAGCAAGAAACAATGTTTAATGTGCTCATTTGAGGGCTGTCGTAACCTGGGTATTTTCAAGATTCACAAGTTGCCCAATCCATATTTGAAAAATCATCGATAATGCTTTTCAAAATCCCGAAATCATCTTAAAAAACCATGAGATGGTTAAGAAATTAGCAATAGACTTTTACTAATGTGAATTCTAAAGATTAAAGCATCATGGCTCATATTCTCAGCCTCTTCTTTGCAACAGCTGCTTGGGGTTTTTTTTTTCATTAAAAGGTGAATTCTTGTGTAGTTGCCCATAGGAAAACAGTCATAAAAAATTCATAGAGGTTAGTGATTTTGGTTTAGTCAGATGCTTACCCAGATACGTGCAGGCAAAAATGTCATGGTCTTACTACAGGTCTCTCAGTGTTCTGTGTTTTTGCTAAAGGTCCACCGTCTAGAATAAAGAGATGCGTGTGAAAATTCAGCTTTCAGTTAAAAAAAAAAAAGGAACTTCTAGGCATTAACATTACAGAGAAATATTCGTATGTGTGAAGCTGAGGCTCAGGTGGTGATTCAGATCTTAAAGGCATGACTTATACAGTCAGATGTCAAAATTTCTGAGCAAGTCCCTTGGATCTGAAGGCTTGGCTCAGTGGTTCGACCATGGGGGTGGGATGTTAATGGTATTCTAAAATGCTCAGTTGATCTGGGGAAAATCTTGTCTGGAGTTAGGTGCACAGGCAGGACACTGGTTTATACATGTGCCTCTGTTACAGGAGGCAGTGTATAAACACAGACCTGTCTGTGCATATTAAAAAAAACCCTGTGTATTAACAGCAGCAAGTTCTGGGAGCATTGAGAAGTGAGTTCATCCCCAATTGCTTACACCACTGTACTGGTGTAATGCAATGATGCTCCGGGCTTGCAAACCTGGGACGCAATGACTGCAATGAAGAATGCACAACCTGGATTCATCTCAAGCAGTGGTGAAGTCTGAATCCTAAAGCTGCCATGTAAACAGCAGCATGTGGAGCGGGTTCCCAGCAGGACTGAGGCTGTAGCAGACTCCCCTTCCTACAAAGGGATGGGTCCCCAAGCCCCACCAGATGGGATTCCATCTGGAATAAAGCAATCTGGATTCAAACTGGCCCTCCGAAGTAAAATGTTTGGCTGGAGTGTGTTATCCTCAGAGCCATCCTGCTCTTGGAGGAGGATCAGTGTTATACACCTTTGAGTCTTGCTGTTTGGAAGCTTACTGTAGGAAACCAAGTTCTCGTGCTTTCAGAGCATCCAGAGACACTGAGAAAAAAAATTACCACTCATACACACCCCACAGCTGAGTCCCTAGCCCAGGTCTTAATGGAGGAGCTGACACTGAAGTGGCAATGATAAACAAAGGCTAGCACAGCATCCTTCTACATGAAAGCTGAGATTTTGTGATGTGTATAAAACATCCAGAATTAATACTTCAAGAGCTCTGAAATGTGTTTCCTTTTACCACTTGTATGAGTCACTAACCAAGATTAAATCTGCAGCCTTTCACTCCCTCCACCGTTAAGTACCTGTTCCTTGAGTTATGGTGCAGGTAGCATCTGCCCCCCGTGTGCTCACCAGCACAGGACAACACAGGCCTATATGCTTACACAGTTACTTGCAGGATGCAATATGGTACCAAGCACTGTGATTTGGGATATGCTTCCCTATATCAGTGAGTAATCTGCGGACAGCCGGAGCAATGGCTTTGCTTGGCACCTCTGCACAGATGAAACAGGCACCACCTCATCTACAAACACAAGCTGAAGAATTAGCTCTTCTGCAACAATCGCAAAGAGAGATTCATCAGTCTGTATGAAGCATGAGTATGGGTATGTAGCCCAAAACCAGACGAAAAGTCCAGCACAGGGCTCCTGAGGCAGCAAATTCAGCCCATGCTTTCTGAAAGCTGTGGGACAAAGTGGATGAGTCTGGCTATGGAGGGTCAGACCTTTGTTCTGCTCCTAGCTCTGCCTGCAAGGACCTCAAGCAAACTATCTGTTAACTTAGGTGTCAAAGGGGTGAATGATGGGCAGCTACTCCACAGGCCAGAGGCATGAGGTCATGGCTCTTAGTAGGGCTACAAACAGCACATCAATATTCTCTCCAGGCTGCAGAAGTGCTGGGACTTGTACTGTCTTTGAGCTGGTGCATGAGCACATTCCTCCCTACCTCTTCAAATGCAGGCTGGAGCTTCCCGCATGGCTGCAGGCCCTCCAGCAGCAAGGCCAGATCCTGCTGCTGAGGAGGAATGCAGTCAACAGCCCTGGGATGGAGCAGCTTGAATCCATTTTCCCATATTTTTATTTGGGGGATGTTTTTGTTTATCCAGCTCGCCCATTTGCATTTGCTGCTTTGCTATTTCGTCTCATAAGAGCTTGCTAAGCAATTCTTGGCAGCTGTGAGCATTGGCAGGGTGCAGCCTTCCACCAGACGGTTATGGGGACTTTTCTCCAGCTCTGCAGAGTGAGTCACTCCAGCACTCTCTCCTCCCCTCTTTTCTTTCCCCCTGTGCACAGAGACATTTGTGAGACACAAAAGGATAGAAGTCCTCCTGTGAACTGCCAGGCGAGTGCTGACACTTCTTGCCATGCAACTGATAGGGCTGAGTTTATAAAAATAAAACTCTGCAATAAAGAGCTCAAGAGATTGTTGAACTCAAGAAGAGCCATTTGCTCAGCTGTGAAAGTCTTCTGGAAATCACCCCTCTAAGGACTTTCACCCTGGTTTCCTTCTGTTGAGCCAAATCACTTTTATTTTGATCAAAGCATGACTTCCAGAAAGGCGTTCAGTATTGATTAAAAAATGTCTTGCTTCCCTTCCATAGTTTGTGCTAAGGGTTAACCAGCCTTGCTGTTTTAATTGTTTTTTACATGCTTTATTTCCCCTGTGAATTTGACTGCCCTTAACTTCCAGGCTGAGCTTCTTCTTACTGGTTCTTGTTGTGCTGCACTCTGGCTAAATTTGAAAAGCCCTTGTAGCGCCTGGTATCTCTGGAATGTACTTGGACACTTCATCAAGTCAACTTGTCATTCAGTCTTCCTTTTATTGTCCTATTTATCTGGGGGGACAGGAGGGAAATTGGGCATATGGTGAGCACCCCAGGGAAATCACAGGTAGCTGTGGCTATGTCCAGCTTCAGAGGGATTACCCCAGCACATCACAAGCGTTCACTCATGTTTTTTCTTTGCAAGTGAGGAGATCCTGGGGAGCATTCTGGCGAGGGCTCCTGTCTTGACTGACTCCCTTGGGAACCCATTGTTGCCCCAGAGAGCATGTAGACGGTGTTATGGGGAAATGAAGTGACGTGATGGCATGGCCACTCAGTAACACAGGGAGGATGGTGAGCCCAGCCCAGCAGCCAGAGCACTCTACCAGGAACTGATGTTTCTTTGTTTCCGTGACTTCATTCCCCTTTACACAGCCAGTCACTCATCTTCCTTTGCATTGGCACCTTTAGCCTCAAGGTCTGTTGTCTTCAGTTTCTTGTCCTTTCTGATTCATAGACTACAAAATCCTGGGAGAATATTCACAGCCTCACTACCTCTACATGTCACCGGAGACATCCCCCGTGCAATGTGGCATTGTGAGGTTGCGTTCGCAGCATGAGACGTGCTACTTGTTGGCGGACATGGGCCTTGAACCCTTCTCCAGTGCATAGTTCTTCACATGAGTTTGCTTCCTGACTTGTCCAGGAACTTTCTGTTGAAGTAAGGGTCCATGCCTCTGTTTCCCCAACCAGTGAGAGCATTTCAGCGAGGTTATCAGTGTTATTCATGGAGGCAAGCACTCTCCTGATGGGAGTGGGACCAGAGGTCTGGTGAAGAGGTGCTCTAAGTGGTGGTGCTCAGATATGAAATTGCTTTGATTGCCAGCAATCCCTCTTTTTAATCTCTTGCCCACGAACAGATTGGTTCATTAGATTTTATAAGGAAAGGAACCGCCCTCACCAGTGGCAAAAAAGGCATTTTTAGCAGCAAATGCAGAAAGCTCCTATTTTGCACCCTATTGGCAAATGAATTTCACACCCTTTAACTCTGAAATGGAGCTAGGATTTCTTCCCTCAATTTTTCTTGCCTTAAAATCCAGGTTGGTTTGTTGAAATAAGAAGTAAACATGATGACTTTAATGGGATGATCTTGCAGGGCTGTTGGCTGACTGAGGCCACCCAGCTAGAGTTCAGCGTGAGACAGTCTGCACCTTATAAGGCCAGGAGATGAAGGCATTTAAAACAAAAAAATAAGGGATCTGAACATGTTATTTAAATCATGGTGCAGGCAAATTTTTTTAAATTCTTTTTTTTTCCCCTTCTGGTTCATGACAAAACCTGAAATACGCAAGTGAATATAACGTCTAACATTTGTTAAACCCAGACTGAAGGCCAGCCAGATAGCACTGAAAACAAACTGTGAATATTTTAAATGGAGTGAGATATACATGACGGAGTAAATAAAGGGCACATACCACATAAGAAAAATTGGACAAAGTTCAAATGCTATTCATCCTGGAGAAAGGCTCCTGAGCAGAACAGCGCAGCTTGGAAACACTTGCATGTGCATTAAGGCCCATTACAGTCAGCCAGCTTTTGGGGGCAAGGGGAGTCAAATCATTAAAAAGAAAAAGGAAAAAAAAACCTGACATCCCAGGTATTGCATGCTATTAGGTAATCATGACTCCGAAGAGCTAGGAAAAGAGAATAGGGGTTGTATTAGGCAATAGATGGAAGTGATCCAACATGTCAAGGGTTCAATGCTACTTCTAGGTCTTAAGTGCTAATAAAATAAGCTCCTAAACTGCAGAAGGCACATGTCCAGCCCCAAATGCTTTCCAGTTCCTCAGTAGCTATTATTTTTTCTGTCTGATATAGCATTTTTAACTCTACTTCCCCAAGCCCAGAGATAGTCCCAAATTTTGTTTGTTTTGTCTTTCTTTGGCTGCTTTTTTAGTTGACACCACTTTGGAAATTGAAACTATTGAACTGAAATTGCTGCTGTGCATAATGTCACTTTTCCAATGTTTAAAAACATATCTCACTCTACTTGTGGATTTGGTGATAATCCCAGTTATGAAAAAAGGCAACATACACAGCACATACAAATGGAAAGAATTGGATATAATTTACCCATAAATCAGGAGTTTGCTCTGTGCAAGCAATAGGCCCAACTCTATAACTGGAGAGAAGCTGCTCATAAGAAAAAAGAAAGGATCTGAGAACAAAGTTAGTATTTCTGGAAATGTTAGGACTGGGCTTTAGAGCTGTCAAATAGAAGTGGTAGCTCAACACTCTGGTACCACTGATGGAAATTTTGACACTCTTAGTAGAGTTGAAACAAGCTGTCTCAGGAAGTCTGCAAAGAAGTTCGTCCTTGTGAGGGCTGGAGACATACTTGCAGGTCAGCAGGAGAGTTAACAAAACTCCACCCGTGAACTCCTGCTCCTGAGCCATCCTCGCAGCCCCTTCCCCAAAACCTGGTGCATCAGCCTTCTCCCTCAGCCAAAAGCTGACAGCTCTTGGCAGCCTGGCTCAGCGTGGCTGTTGGTTTTAATCACATTGCTTAATTTCTGTTTTCACTTCATGCTCATGTGTCTGTTGCCCGTGAACTCTGCATTTTAATAGCAGCACGTCAAAAGAGCTGTTTAGATGCACTCTGGTGTATGCGCAGGGAACGCTCATTTGTCATCTTCCACAATATCAGGCATCTCTGGCCTGTTTGGCTATCTCCACGGGACCTGTTTGCAAGGGTGGAAGGCGACAATATTTTTCCAAAGACTCTTCTCTCAATCAAATGACAGGGGTCTTTGTGCTACCTCATGGGAGTCCCTCTCACCCTAACACTGCCCTTGGAATAAAAAAGCAGAGAAGCACACTGTTTAAATATGCATATAAAGCTCTGCTGTACAATAGATTAACTGCCATCAGCTTTCTATTTAGTACAAGGAAAAAACAGTAGAGATTTTTAATTGATAATTCAGAAAGACACCCCGTTGAATGGTGTTAATAATTACATCTGCCTATTCTGAGCTCTTCATCTACGCAGGGGTAATAGAGCCTTGTCCCTCAGGGACTGGAGCCCAGCTGAGAAGGCGGGACACCAAGCAAAGGAGTTGTAATTTGTATTTTGTCAACAAAAGCTGCTTAATCCTCCAGAAAGGCATCCTTCAGAGAGGCAAGCCTTTGTCCCAGGGTTTTCAGAGTGGAGGGGGAGGATGGGGAGGGAGGGAGAGAGGGAGAAAAGGGAATTACTGGCCACATGTAATTTATGGTTGAAAAGGTTCATTTATAGCTATCCCACTGTTGTATGCTTAGCCTGAGACCCTACTAGCTTCTCATTCTCTCATCAAGTTTGCCTTTTGTGGCTATACGAATGGTAATGATTTGAGTAGAGGTTGGTCATGGTTGTTAAGAGTCATCTAGTGTGATCAGAACTGAAGTCTCAAATTGATATTCATGTTTAAATACATTTCACCAGCATGAAATCTGGGGTCCCTGCAATAATCATGTAGGAGCAGGCAGTCATGATGCAGTGCTATGCATATATGTATTTATTAGCCACATTTCAGTTTGTTTCAGTAAGTTTCAGATGACACAAAGGCTCTTTAATATCTGGTGGAAATGATTAAGTGTATATGAGGAATAAATAAATAATTAAAAGATCAAAACTGGAGCTGAAGCCCTCTGAGCTCCAGTGATCCGAATATACCGTCTGGTTTTGCTTTCAGGTCAGATCCAAACCAGAAGACACTTGTTTCTTGTACTGTGGTTTGGGTACAGCGAGAACCCCTGAAACATGAAGCAAGAAGCCTTGTAACTGCAGCAGCTGTGTGACATTTTATGCCACGTAAGGCTGGCATCTCTTTGGGAATGCCCAAAGCGGTATTACCTTGTTCCTCCATCTGACTTCCAGCCTGGACAGCCTACACAAGTTCCCAGCCCAGAAATAAGACAGAGCAGTTGTATACCTTCACGGCAGGTATATCAACAGGCTGGCCATAGGCTAACAACAGAGCTGGATGTAGCCGCAGCTCTGTCTGATGTGCTCACCATGAACCTTTGCAAGGTGTGATTCCCCCTGTGTGGAGTCAGGCTCATGCCCAAACCAGTGCAGTGAGGATCATCCACCCCAGGACGCTTGCTGTGAAAGTTGGAAAATAGCCCACAAGTGATTACGAGGGACTGATCTGCAAAAAAGCTGGGCTGAAGCCAAAGTGGCTTCTGCCATCCTCAACTTAAAGCCAACAGCCCAAGTCCTTTTCTGTAGCACCACTTCAAAAAAGCTGTTTAGATGCACTTTGGTATATGTGGATGATCATCTATCCACCGATGGGTGCCTAGCCCGGCTGCTGTTAGTAACGTCCTTTTTTACAGTGGGCTCCTTTTGGCTTCAAGTCACAGAAGTGGCTGTGGGATAAAGGCTGGAAAAGGGAGATCCTCGTTCTTCAGTACAGGACAAAATAGATGCTGGTAGAAAGGGAGGTCCGTATAGGCATTGGGCAGTACTGAAAATAACATACAACAGGATTTGATTGCAAAGCACAGCCTGGCCAGCAAAGTGTTTACTCTCCCCCGTTCTCAGGAGGAAAGTGACCTGTTCTCCAGGAGTTCAGAACAGGGTGTATAGAGCTGTGGCTTAATGATTGTTCAGGCGTCTCATTACTGGAAATGTGATGCCAAACTGCATATCTAAACACACCCAGATCTGAGGACACTTGAAATCTAAACTTGCAGATGACCTGCATTTTGTGACTGGGCTCTGGGTCTGTGACCAACCCAAAAGCATCCTTTTAATATATATCAACTTCACACCATGAAAATCTGTTATTCTGAGCTGGGCTTGTGCATATATCAGCCAGGCTCCAGAACTGGATCTGAACTTGACACTTTTGATCCATCCTTATGTTTTCCTTCCTTCCAGCTTTCTCCTTTCTTCCTTCTTCTTCCCTCCCACCCTGCCCATCTTCTCTCCACCTTTCTAAATGAAATTGCACACCCTGTCCCTTTTCTAGATGATGACCTTTTTTTATCAGAAGATAATTGTCATAGAAACTCTAAGTAATATGAAGTCACCAGCCTAAGTTCAAGAGTAGTTTGAGGGTTTCCATTCTCAAAAGAATTTAATTTTAAAGAATGCACAAAAGCAGCAAGGGCATTTCTGGGACAAAAAGAAAAGGCACTTTACAAACCAAATCAATAAGTGTTCCTGCAACAGCCTAATCATTAATTGATTCATATGGCATTTTATCAGTGCACCTGTTCAACAGGAAACTCACTAATCAGGCAGCTATTCTCCTCTGTGTAGTACATACCATGGATGATTTTTTTCTCTCAAAGGCATTGTTGGGGAGATCGATGGGACTAAGCAACTGTCCTGCCACTGTTATTTGCACCACCTTCATTGAACCCCTCACCCTCAAAACCTCAGTGAGGTTTTACCTAGCTTGCACATCTGTAACACCAGTGCTTTTTTACGTCCTGATAGCTACCCAGTCTGTAAGCATGTTAGAGTGCTTTTTCATCTCACTTTTTAGCCAATAGAGGGTTTAAGGCCATTACCACTTCTCTATATTCTGTCTAGTTCTTTCTCAAGTTTCACCGCAGATCTGAGTTTCATAAATATGAACAGGGAGAAATAAAAGTATGTGCATACAGACAAGGCAAAAATCATTTCTGGAGTGAATCTTCTGAACGCTAATACTAATGCAAAATCATTATCCGGGTAATGAATATGTCCCTTCTGCATTATCCGTGCTAATATGTGTAGTAAATGTCTACGAGTAAATGTCACTTAGCAAATGTCTCTTAGTGATGTGTTGTCGTGCACCTGTAACTGTGTTTTAACACAGCAGCTTCCTTGCCCGTGCCTTTCTAACCAATTTTGATCTTGCATTTGAATCATTATTACCAGGTTATTACCTGATTACTAATCTTGGGTCTGAGTAACAACTGAGTTAACAGCTGAATCATGGCGGGGGGGTGGGGAAGAGAGCATGGTGCGTCATGTAACCAGGATGGACACCTGGGACACTTTTGGGTGGCTGAAGTACATATGGTATTGGCTTATGGTGCAGTATTGACTGATATTGATGTATGCTTGCGTTGATATACTGCAGGCGCAGTAGCAGGGGTTACTTGTCTGTTCAGAGGTGTCACGCTTTGTTTAGTCCCTTTGGTTGTTTGGTAACTATTTGCATTACCTTTCTCTGCCTTTATTATTACTGAAGGGGGACCAGTATGTTCTTGATTGTAAAAAAAGAATTGGACAGGTACCTGAGAAACCAGAAAAACAGGCTAGGAACAATGTCTTGAGGGAAACTGTACTGCTTTTACAGAGCCACCAGTGGCTCAGTAGAGGAGCTGCTGAGAACGGGACCGAGACCTCCTACCAGTTATTTCCCTCTGTATCGCCGTATCTCCATGGAGTACAAGAGGTTCTCCAGGTCTGTAAATAAAACCAGACCCAGAGACCTTTTTTTTTCCTCTCATCATTCACAAGATGACAACCGAACGTCAGATCACTTAAAAACCCATTAACCAAAAGCTTTTTGCTCAGGCGGGAGCAGAATCAGCTTGACCAAAACACCCTGCTCTGTGCCTGCGTTTGTGAGAGGATGACTCCAAATAACACTTAGAGTTTACTCACAAAACAGAAACAGTGTGTTTCTGTTGAGCCAAAGCCTGGTAAAGGATTTCATATGCTTCAGCCAGAGAGACTGTGCCAGACTGCTGAATTCGCTTAAAGTTTTCAGTTTGTCTCAATCAAAAGGGAAAAAAAGGCACTTTCAGCAAGGGAATTAAATAGCTGTGCTAATTTACCCCTACCCCACGTTTCTTCGGCAGTGTGTCGAAGGGACATCTTTGCCCATGTTTTCAATTTTGGTCATGGGGAAGGCAGGAGAAAGAGAGAGCTAAATTCAGTTTATCCTTTCATAACTTACCAAACTCTGTCTGCTTATTGCTAACAACTGAGGCAGTCCGTTTCCAGACTTACAGGATCTTGTCCTATATAGCTTTTCTGGATTTTGCTACGTTTCAGAGAAGAAAACTCATACTGTCATCAAGAAATAAGGTTTAGGGCCATTCCCAGTTCCGCTACCTGATTCTTACATTAACCAGAAAAATCATTTCACTGCTGCTGCACATTTCATTATCTGTTCTTATCTTGCTGGTTGAAATCATCTCACTGGTTATTTCTATTCCCTGAGAAATTACTTTCCCCAGAAGCAGCATTTTCCCAACAAACTGCCAGCATTTTTACAATTTTCCATCCTTTTTCCCTCTCCCCTCACTTGTTACAAAATATTTGCATTGACAGATGAAGGTGGGACTAGCAGGGATCTCCCGGGGCTCTGAATTTGGTCCCCAGCTCTCAGGACATGCCATCCCTGCCAGAAACTGTTCAAGCACCGTACAAGCTAAGCCCAGCCCTCGCTCCCTCGGCTGCTGCTGGAAGCCTGTTTCAGAGCTGTGCTCCTCAGGTGGCTGGAAAACATCTTCTAATTTCCTGACTATGTTTATTAGTGACCAGTTTATATCCATTTGTTCTTGTGCCAACCCTGCCTTTTGCTTTAATAGCTCTTTTCCCTCCTTCGTATTTACTTCCCTGATGTATTTATAGACAGCAGTCATGTTCCCTTCGTTTTGCTAGGCTTAACAAGCCAATCTCTTTTAGTCCTCTCCCATAAAACAGGCTTTCCAGGCCCTGATTATGCTCCATCCTAGTTGCTGTTCTCTGCACCTGTTCCTGTTTGAATTCATCTTTATCAGAAAAGTCAAAACAGTTTAAAATCACTGAAATATCCCACTGACTGAAGGACTGAGTTTGATTATTTTTCCAGCCAGAAGCATTATAATTGACCTTGATATTATTTTATAACGGCTATGAACAAAGGCTACGTATATTTTAGACTCAGACATGGTCTAATTAGTACTTGAAGGACAATGATACTTAATAATGTGGCTGTTCTGGCTACCCAGGAGACATGTGGCCATGATTGGCATGAAGCAGATGCTTGCTCTGCCTGCGACATCACTCCGTTCAGTGCTAGGGGAGAATCTATTTATTTAACTCTACCAGTTAACCTTTATTTTTTAAGGTTTGCCATATCATCCATCAAATTGGGAGGATGGCTTTTCACAGGTGCAAGTGAGTCATCACATGTTTGCCAGCTTGGAAAACATTTAGAAAAACAGAGGCTAGAACTTTAAAAAAAAAAGGAGAGAGAAAAGAAATTACAGTCAGTCTTATGGCCCTCGCTGGGACGTGGCTGTCCTGCAAAAAGCAGAGACGGGTTTTCTTCCACCACAGGTTTTGTGCTGGTTTCTGAGATCCTTGTCAGCAAACGTCAGCAGCTCTAAAGCTGAGCCCATCCTGTAATGAAACAGTTATCCCAGCCTTAAAGGCAGGATTAGCTACCCAAAGTGGAGCAGAGAGCCCCTCTGCACTTTTTAACACCTCATGAAGAGATCTGGCTGCCAACAAAAGGAAAATCCTAATGTGTAAAAAATGCATAATAATAAGGACTTTGGCTGAGTGGAATTCCATCACGGATCAGATGAAATTGCCTTGTGCAACTTGCTGAGGGCTTCATGCTATGCTAAGTGACCTTTGTACCATGTAAAATGGGCACTGCTGCAGGATGCGGGAAGAACCAGGGGCTGGGCTGCTCTTTTCTTTTCCCCCCCTATGGAGTTCAAGCTTGTCAAGAATACAACAAAAACGAGAGGGAGAAAGAGGGGGAAGAAATGTCCCATTGAATTTTTCATGAATGATTTTTGTCAGAGGAGAAGGAACATCTGTGTTTATGAAGGGTCCGGGGAGGGGACACAGCGAAATCAGGATGCAACCGTCTGGTCCTGGGTACCCAAGGACACGTGCAATGCCCCACACGAGTGGTAAAATCCAACCCGTGCTGCAATTTTTAGGGCTACGGCTGAAAAGCACCCTGCCTTTGCCCTCTGCGTTGCCTGCCTGAGGCTACCTGCTTTACACTTGTGAAGGGGCAGTGATTCCGGGAGGGTTTGGGGCTGAGGTTTTGGTGGGTGCTGATGCTCGGCACTCTAAAAATCAAGCCCTTGCTGCCTCAAAGTGATGAAAAATCCATGAGTGCCCCATTGGTTGGTGTGTCCAAGAAGGGCTGTTGAGTGACCAGGTAGGGTCAAGTCCCTGTCCACATGGGACTGATCATCACCCAAGGCTGTTCATAGGTGCCTGCAGAACCTGGGAGAAGATTTTCTTTCTCCGTTTTTGCCAGGGTTTCCTCACCTTCCTCAGAGGCTCCTGAGAGTGACAAGAGCCGGAAAGGGGAGGCAGGGAAGGACGTAGGGGCTTGTCCTCCTGGAGGTGTTAAACACTTCCAGGACGACAATTGTCTTGGATCACACACTCTGGGCTACACTTGGCACCAGGTTTGGTGAAAATCAGAAATCAGTCTCCCCCAGCTCAGACTGGCAGGAGCCATGGTGGTCTTTCCTTTTTTTTGCAATAAGGGCTGTGACCCTTTTTGTAGAGCTGCGGGGGAATTTTACTTAACGATTTCTCTCCTGCGTCATGACTGAAGATGCCCTTGAGCTCTCCTGCATCTTACAATGCAGCTTTGAGTCTTTGACTGTAAGTCTGAAGTTCGTTATAGGGAGCAGGACAGCGTTTTTTGTCCCATGGAGGTGAAGACGTGGGGAATAGCTATTCTTCGGCAGCTTTGGGACTGGACATGGGTTGCAGAGCTGCCTGTGCTGGAGGAGGACTGAGCTCAGCATCAATGTGCTTATTGTCAGTTCTGCCTCCATCCTGTTTACTCCACTAAGGACTGGGATGGATGTGCTAGGAGCTGTACAAACACTATGCAAAAGCTTATGCCTGCCTACCCAGAAATATTGCACAGAGAGTGCCGCTAACGAATAGACAGCACAGGAAGCTCCCTTAATAAAAGAAAAAAAATAAAAATAAATGGACACCCAAAACTGATGAGAAGAATCCAAGATATCTCAACAGCCATGTTGTACACGTCTAAAGAAGTAGGATATGGACGTTGATTGTCACACACCCAGTGGCTTTGTATTTGATCTGGCTATGCATCAGTTTCAAATTTCCCAAGAGCTCACTATTCAAACTGTGGTCAGTTTTAAAAATAAATAGTTTTCACCAGAGCTCACTGGGTCAGCAGCCCTGAAAGTTTGCCCAGGAGGGTGACAAAGGGCTCTGAAAGAAGCAAGCCGTCTGCAGGTACAGAGCACCTGAAAATCAGCGCTTGAGTTATTGTCAAGACTTGTATTTCTGATGCTGCCTTCTGCTCCCAAATAATCCCATACTGCCCCACACATACACACCCGCATATCCTGAAGGGTGAACAAGCCTGAACAAGCAGAGATGAGTATCTGCTCAATGGCATTAGATACCTAAATTGCTTCGGTCTCCTGACAGCTCTCCGCGCTGGTTTGCAGCTCTTTAAATAAAGATGCCCCAAGTAGAGCTATAAAACTTGCAGAGCACATGTTATTCCTGAAAGTCAAATGGCACAAGGAAAACACAGCCAGAGAGGATAAATGGAGCTAGAGTCCTGGGTTCTTTTTCTACCCACTCCAGTGCCATTTTGCATGACTCGAAGCTGTTTATTCACTCTACCTCCAAATCTCTTTTCACCTATCTATGGAATTCATACTGACCTGCCAGGAATTTCTCATGAGTTAATTTGGTCTGGGAATGTTGGAAGAGCTGCTACTGAAATGCAAAGGGGATTTTTTTTAATATTATTATTATTTTTATTAAACCTTGTTCCTCCCCCTACCTCTCCCTCCACCCACTGCCCGTGGCGAGAAGCACCTCCTGAGAGCATTACAGAGTGAGTGCTTCCACAAATCTCCCTTGAACTTTCCTCCTGAAGGGTTGGTATCATGCTGTCGGAGACCTGATCCATCTGGAGATAACAGGAGTAATTTATCCTTTGTGGCAGCTCATCTTCTTGCCCAGACATCCTCAGAGCTGAAGCAGTCTTGGAGGACAAGCAGGAGAAGTTGCCCTTGATGCCTTTTTTTCTGCTGGTGGCAGTAACATTTGGTTCCGGTGATGTCCGATGCCCCTTCCCTAGCTGAGACAGCCACTGAACGGACACAGGGAGCACGTGCGTTGGCCTCACAGCCCTTCCTCCCATGTTAGCATCCCCTTGGAGGGGTTTTGCTCTTGATGCAGAGTTGGATCTCTGGGCAAAGGCTAAGGGGAATTGAGGTCCCCTCTGCCCCACCAGCATTGCTCATGGTTGCATACCCACCACACTCAATGTAGTAGCACCAGAGCAGGTGAGCTAGGTCCCTCCGGCTCCCCAATCCTGAACAGCGGAACATACAGCAGTATAAGCAGGCTTCATACCTCTTGGGAAGGACCATTCCCCAGGGCCATTACTGGACACACAGCCCAGTTACACATTTTTCTGCCAGTACGCTGCAAGCATCTCGCTGCGCCCCAGAGTGCAGAGTTAATGGCGCTCTTCCAGACCCCACGAGCCCACAGACATGCCACATTTACCTACACGCACTGTGCAGGACAATGCTCCACGGCACCTTCCCCCCACACCAACCAGTCCCCGCACAGCAACCTCTTTCTTCTTCAGTTCAAAGTGCTCTGGCACTTCATCTGGAAAATCCTTTAAATCTACATTACCTCTGCCTTATTTAATCTTTTCGGGAGCACTGACATCCAGTGCATGAAAAAGAGATTTTAGGCTGAAAGGAAATCTGCCCCTGATCACTTCTGGGGGCTAAGTTACAAACTGAATTGGAAACTGGAAGGTGAAAAGAATACGTTACCTTTTAAGTGTCACATTTTCCTCTGCAAAAATGCCTTTTAACTGAGCTGTTGCAGCAGGAGTAGAAATAGCACCAAGCCACAGCCTTAGATTTTGCACTGTGCTTTGAATGCTCCTAAACAGGTGCCTTTGGTGTCTGGCTTTGTTTTTGCAGAAATGGGGGCCACCAGGCACATACTTGGAATTTGGAAATCCCTCAGACTGGGGAAGGTTTATATCTCTGTGCTGAACCACTGAACTGCAAGTGCCCGTTGCTTACAACACTTCATAGCACAAACCAGATTCATTCTCAGCATCAGCAGCACAGGAACAGCCCTGGGCACACTGCAAGTATTAGAAAGAAAAGCAAAGAGGAATTTGTAGGCAGCACCAACATAGCTGAACGTCATAAATCTCTGTTTATTATACCTGAAAACTGCAAACCACAATGCTGCTTGGAGCTTAATCTGGTTTTAACTTGAGGTGTTGCAAACTTTGTGTACCTGAGTTGAAGGATGTGCAGAAACTTACTGTACAAACGTTCGCTCCATGCTGTAGGACCCAGGGCAGACAAAGCACTCGCATGATTGTGGTTGGATCCCCATTGGCAGAGGATACAGTCAGTGAGGACATAGCCTAGAACACATCACCTCTCCAGGAGGCTCAGCTGCCTTCAGCTAATTACTGAATAAAACTTATTCAAGGTCACCATACCCCCAAAGTGCCTTCCTGCATCAAAACATCTATTTACCTAGGGTGGAAAAAGCATCAGCTGGCCCTCTGCAGGTCCCAGCAGGACTGTTCATCCACTTGTCCTGGTGGATATAGGGTTTGTAGTTGGCAGAGACAGACGAGATGGGTAAAGGTGCTGGGACAAGACAGGGAGATGCACACTCTCGCTGCACAGGCCAAAAGCAGACAGAGGGAGAGGAAAGGCTTGCTGAAAGCAGCTCTCCAGGGCTGTTTCTTCCCTGTCGCTTTCACAAATACCGTCATCTTCAACCTCTTTGCTGCAGCTGCCCCTTCAGCCTGCAGCTGCACCGGGGTTGCCTGACCAGGCTCACAGCCTTGGGGTCACCAGCCCCTGGGGAATCTCCTACACGATGGTTGTCTCCTGGGCCCCTCACACGGACCACCCTGTCCTCATGTTTCTGAATTTAGTTTCTGACAAACTTCTGTGTCTGCCCCCTTTTCTTTTTCTCCCCCAGGACACTCACCTGGGCCCATTGATTTTGACAGAATGTAACTTTAGTAGGAATTTTGCCTAATTAAGAAAGTCACAGTTTCCCTATAGAAAAGATAATCACTCAGCAAACAGACTGTAGGACACTGATAAAAGCAGTATAACAGAATAAAATACTATTTATATATCAGACAGGCTGACAAATGCTGATTAAAATGTCTCCTTTCACAATCAAATGGCAAATATAAAGACATATTTTCTTATCTATCAAGGAGGTTTCATGGCAGCCTAGGCCAGAAACCCTTTGATATTGTACAGTATCCAGTAATGTGAGTGCTCTTTACAGAAACAGGCACAAGCCTTTGTTGCAGGAGATCTTGGCTCAGTCTTTTCCTCTGACTGACTCAGTTTAAGAGATCCTACTATGGCTCAATTCAGTTGCTTATGCATGGGCATGTAGTGCCTGGACATGGTCTTCAGTGTCCCTCCAGCCTCCAGAAGGACACAGATGGCCCAAACCCTTCTGTTTGATGTGTTGGTCCCCTTCAGGTGTTTGAGATACTCCCAGTCTTGTCCAGAGGCAATAGATAACCAGACCAAGGCGGTCAGATTGAACTCCAAATCCCCTATGCATCAAGTTGCAGTCTACAAAACTTGAAATACCTTTTCTTCTTTGTTTTTTAAAACAGCCTGCAAGATCTAGGGACGGGGTCTACAGCAGGGCTCTCTCCTAAGCAGGTACCATTATGTTCTTCTGTAATATATACCAAAAGCAACTTACAGGAGAGCTCTTTCCCGGTGCACTGTTTAAAGGTTTATCGGTCTCCCTTGGGAGGCAGGTGAACTCCCCATGTGTGTACTTCTTCCGTGTGCTGTGAGCCCACTGAGTATCAAAACAAAATACGAACAATATCAGGAGCAAATTGCGTTTTATTTATGCAACAAAGCTAATAGGCACGCAGGGCAGAGGCAAAGGAGGCTCCATCTCCGGCTGCTGAAGACCTCCCTGTGAGCATCAGGTGGAGCCTGCCCTGCCCTCAGCTTGGCAGGCCTTCATCCCCATCCAGCAGTCCCAGTTAAAGCACGGGGGGCTGGTTAGTGGAAGGAAGGAGGGGGAAGAACAGGCTGTGTTTGCACCAGAGTGCTGCAACTTGCACTGTACTAGCTGGTGTGTTACAACAAGTGGCGGGTGCATGAGCAAAAACTCAGGAGCAAATACCCCTCCTGGACAGATGCAGACAGCCAGGAGCTGGAAATGTGTGTCTGCTACCAAGCCAGCGGGGCCCGGCTGTAGCTGGAGGCAGGGCCGTAAGGGAGGGCTGCAGGCAAGCAGCTCCATCAGAGCAGTCCCAGGACAAGCTACGGTGCAGACAGCTCCGACTCGCCAGTCCTCCCAGCTTTGTCCTGGAGTAGGAGTGGAGAGCAAGCCCACACCAGCCCCAAAACAATGGCGTGTGTTCCCCCATGGCAGCTGTGGGGGGATGTGAGCAAGGGGAGCTGGAACCACCGCTCCCTGCTCACCATCCTTTCCATCCCACCTCTTGCACAGAAAGGACGAGCACGGGAAGTCCTGCTCACTTCTGGACCTGCAGTCCAGGATACCGAACAGCGTGCTGGGTGGCAGCAGACCAAGACCAAGAGACTGACAGCACAAAAAGAGAGAGGCAAAGCAGGGAGCTGAACATAGATCCCGTGGGGCAATTCGCTTCCCCTGGCAAAAGACCTTCCTTCTCCCCTGTAAGGGAAAGCACTCCAGTTGAACACCTATTTTTCCAGTGTTTATGCACGCCTGAGTTTGCCATTGCCTCTCATCACCGTTGGTGCCTACCTCTCCCAGGGCACCCCAAATGTGCAATTCATACCTGGAGCTGCCCGAGGGGGGACGGGCTTGGCTCTGATGCTGGGCAGACAGGTGAGCGCTGCTGGTACCGCAGCTCCTCCGGGGGAATAACTACCTGATTTATCTCCAGCCAAATCCTCCCTGATGTAAATTGTAGAAGCTCTCTTGGCAGGGAGCCCCATCCCCTTATATAAGCTGAAATATTGCCCTTTGAGATTCATCCATTACTGCCAGACTGCTGAGCTGTCTGTCTTCAGCAAGGGCCCCAGAAGAGGAGAGGACGGTTTTGCTCGTACTGGTTTTGTCTGTGCAAGGTAAATATTATTGCGTATTCTCCCCTGCGGCAGAGAGCCCAGTGCCGCTTGGACAGAGATGCCTCCACTCTGTTGTGCTGAGACGCTAGCTCAAATCCTAGGAATTTAATTTGACCCTGTAAATATCTTTTGCAGTTAAATGTTTGATCTTGGGTGGGGAGAAGGCTCTTGGTGGACTGAAATTTAAATACACACACAGAGAAAAAGATTTCTCAAGAAAAATTTAACGCAGCAAATCACTGTGCATATGGGAAATGGGTTTTCAGAAAACTGTAATCCCATTCCCCTTCTGTCCTTCCTCCCCATCTTCCCACCCACAGAGATACGCACGCACACACACACACACACACGTGCACACCCCAGCACCCCTGGTCCCCACTAGAGCCGAGCAGACACCCAGCCCCTGCCTGACTGCTCTCCCCCCACGACCAGCATCTCTCCAGTCATTTGTGCCCCTGTTTGCTGAAGGGATCTGCTCCCCATCCCCATGCTCTCACACCGATTAGATTGTGCTGTTGGACCAGTTGTGTTTGGAGGGCTACGTGTTTAAACTGTCGGAGAGATGACAAGCCTGGAGGAGGAAGGCAGCTATTCCCTCTGCAGAGCTCTGATAAGGCCAAGGGTCTGGTTGATAGACCTGGAGGGGCTAATGGGGCCTGCAGAGTTTTGAAGTGCTCGTTACATAGCTGCAGATTGCAGAAGAGAGCAAAACTGGTGCCCAGGCGGTGTAAACCCAGGGATGGTGACAGGTAGCCTGGAATTACACCAGCCGAGACATCGCTTCCCTCATTTAATTTCACTTAAGCTGCCACTTGAACTTAAAGCCGTTTCCTTGCACTGAAGTTTAGTAAGAGCCCTGTGTCTGTTATCATTCCTGAATCCACTGTCGGGCGCTGGCATGAGGAAACTGGTGCAGAGAGGCTCTCAGGTGGGATCTTACAGCAGAGCTGGGTCAGGTCTTCCCAACTCGGTGACAATTCACAGCCCTGAGCAGCAGCATCCTCCAAGAACAACTGTCCCGGAGAGGACACCTCTTCCCTTTCTATCCTTGGCCTCCCAATCTCTCTCCTGAAAGATCCATTTCAGCTCGTCCTGCCCAACCCAGTGCTTCGAGCTTGGCTCCCCTCTGCCCTTCCCGCAGCGCTGAGGCAAACTGCTGCCTCTCCGAGGTGAAGCTGGCTCGGGCGTGCTTTCCTCCGGCTGCAAGGGCAGCGGGGAAGCGAATCGCTGGCTGTCACAGCACCAATTGCTGTGCCCCTTCCCGGTCCTTCCTCTGTTCGACACCTCCTGATTTCAGACCCCTTTGCCACCTGGCTGCAGGAAAGAGCCTCACCTGAACCCCCAAAAAGTAAAACTGGGGTTTGAAGCATGAGATCCTGGACTAGGTAAACCCCAGCTTACAGTAAGGCAGCCGCCCGTCCCCTTCAGCATGCTGTCGTGTTTCTCAAGGGCTGGGGACCATTGTTAGAGAACAATACAGCATTTTTATAAAAGAGGAGAGCACAGTTAATAAGTTCACTAACTGAGAAAAACACAGCCTTTTAATATCTCTCTTTGTGACTCATAGTGTGAGAGCCAGCTGTTACTATTGGAGTGAAATTCCTTGCTGATTAGTCTTTTAAAGGGCTTCCCAGATAATTAAATAATGATTTCTCTCCCCATTCATTCTAAGTGACAGGAGAGCCTGGCAAACCCAGTAAGCATGGAAGGGCAGCATGTTTTCCCAAGCCTTATAGGAGCTTAGCTATTCTGCCGCTAATCTGGTGCTTAAACCCAGCTGCAGATCCCCGCACCAAGGGACAGGCTGTCCCACCTTCGTGGTGCTCCAGGGGTGACTTGGGTTTGGCTGTCCGAAACTCTGAAACAAGGCTTTAGGCCAGAGCCATGTTTTCAGATACGAAAATATGACAGGAAGGATGGCCTCACCCGTGCAGACAAATGAAATTTTTTTGCCTGAGCTTCCAAAGAAACCAAGTTTGTCCTGGGGTTTGCATGAGCTCAGCTACACTGAAGATTAATTAATCCCTCTCTGTCCTTCCTGGGCTGTGTTCAGGGCCACAACTAGAAAGAATGAGTGACTGATATGGAGGTCATTTGGGGGTATTTCTGGGATAATCTGGTCTTCAGCACACCTGATGTTTCCACTATATTTCCATGTCGTGGCATGATTCACAGCGATTTCCGCAGTCAGGCATTTCAGCCACACAAACATGTGGCCTCTCTGGGTACAGCTCCGTGGGTCTGATGGAGTTATTCTGGATTTCCACCAAAGCGTAAAAGCCGAAGGAGAACCCGTGTATTCACCAGGCGTAACACCATGGTATAGCCGATCAGTGCAGGATTCAGAAGCAGGCGTGCCTATGCTTGAGTTAACTGCATCCTCACTTAGTTTCACTTGTTTGGCTTTTAGAGAGGCTTCTTATCTCATACCTTATTAAATCAGCAGAAAATTTCAGGACTCAATAAACTCTGGAAAAATTGAGGTCAGAAATTTATTATCTTCACTCCCAACAGAAAAAAGACTTAACCACATATTTTACCAAAGAACAAGACTGGTTTATCTCTTCAGTTACGCTGAAACATTTTTCCAGTGAGCAGATGCTTTTATTTAATTGAAAACCAATCAGAAATATCATCTGAGACAGGAAAACATTGACCAACCATATAAATATGTGAAAATGAGCTTGCGAGGTTTGCCCATTCCTAATTGAGAATCTGTTCCCATGGTTAATTGAGAATCTGTTTAGGGGCAAGACAGGGGTGGGATAGATAGAAGGGAGAAAATATTTAAGAAGCAAGTGCTCTATCAGCAACATACTGTAATGAGAGTCTAGCAAAAAAAAAAATGTATTAATTTTGTATTTTAACTAGGAGCCATCTGGCTATCTTGGCAAGAAGAAAAGATGCACCATTAGCAAAGGAGTCTTTCTGAAGAAGTTGTTCCAACCCAAGCGTAGCCCACAAGGCATGCTCAGGCACTTGGAAATGTTATGGATTTGTAATGTCTCCACAATACCAGCACTGTTTAACCATCGAATTGACAGGTAAACTGACGTAGAAGGTGGTTAGGTGGGACTACTACGGGGCAAAATCAGTCAGTGCTAGAGGCAGAAGTGTTCCTCCTCTCTTTGCTCCGACGCTGAAGGAAGCATCAGCCAACTATAATGCAATCTGGAGATGGAGTGAACTCTCTGATGGCAGGAGATTTTGGATGAACTGTCTCCAAACCTGCAGCCATGAAAGCAATGGGCACTGCAAAACTTTCCATGAAAGCCTGGCTGGGGGAGGATTCTCCTATAGAAAACTTGCATTTAAATAGCATTGAGCACTTAGCCTGACAAAAGGCAGGAAATTCAAAGCAAAGGGTGACACTCTGTCTTTAACTTACATTTTTATGCCTTTTATTCCTTTCTTCCCCACAGTGCAAACAAAGGACAGGGGGTCAAATTCATCCCTTTGGCAACTCCCTGCATTCAGTGGTGTTCCACCAGAAATGTTTGGTGGCCCAAATCAGCAGACTAAACAACTTTTCCTGGGACTGGGAAGCTTAGGCACGGTTTTCTGATTCACCGTGCAGAAGACCTCCGTAGCCACCCGTGTCCCCGGGGCCGCAGTGCTGTCCAGCAGCGTGGGTCCCAATCCCTCGCCCCTGGAGAAAAAGTCAGTGAGACAGAGGTGCTGGGAGACAGGAAGAAACGGGGGATGCTTTGTAAACCGATAGTGTATGCTTTGATCTGAGAAGAGTGAAGGAAGGCAGAACCTTTTTCAGATAACCCGTGGAAAAAGAGCAGCCCAGAGCATGAAGGCTGAGCTTCAGCAGAGGCTGGAAGAGAGGGACCTCTTGCTCAAAGATAAATGCTTCAAAACCCCGAAGCTGAGCTTCCTGGGCAGGACATAGCTTCTCTGCTGTCATCTTTAATTCAACAAGATATGTTTTTTACATCTGTTGAAACCATTTTAAAAAATGCTAAAAAACCACAGCAAAACTAGCCTGAATTCAGGGAATTATAGAGCTCTGCCTGGAGTCCCAGGCGTTGGGGAGAAGTTCAAACTTAAGGTCAAAATGCTACCACCCCTAATTCCTTTTTATTAGCTGTGTCCTTAGAAAAAAAATTTACCGTTTCAGTGTCACTACATCATTTGCCACATAAAATGACCCAGCTGTTGATCTGTCTGTGTGTTTTCTAAGGTCTCTCAGAGTGGGGGCATGGTGGAGGACTCTCCTGCCCGTCTCACCGGAGCAGTTTAGGACGCCCTCGCCCCCGGCTCCCTGTCCCTGCAGCACAGCCCTGACTCCGATGAGCTGAAGGGAAGGGACAGTGTGAGCACTCGTTAGTCTGCTCCTGTGCAAAGGCAGCTGCAGACTACCTTCCCCGGTGGATCAGGAGGAAACAGAATGTTGCTGGCAGATTTGTTGGGCGGCAGAACCAGCAGCGGATGCAGTAACCAACACCTGGGAGTTAAGGCTGGCTTTTAAGCTCTCTGCTGTTTGCAGACATTCCCGTGCCCTTAGAGTCCTCTGTGGGCAGACTTAAAAACGAGGCTGAGATGAGCCATTGCTTTACTCACGTCGGGCTGAAATGGGACAACTAGTTTCCCCCCGTGGCCTTAAACATACAGAAGAGCCTCCATCTCCAGGGAGCTGTGCCAGGAATCACAGGGCAGGTGTTGTGGTGTGGAAGTGGGGCAAAAGCAGGGGTCATAAGGGTAAATATGTCCAGGACATGAGGGGCAAATTTAGGGACTTTGAGAGAGAGGTTGGGGTTGCAATGTCTCTTCATTCCCCCTGCTCGTGAGGAAAAACTGAAGTAACTGCAGACTGTGCCAGCCTGTGATCAGCCAGCACCCTAGATAACACATCGGAAAATCCCCCCTATGCTGTGAAATGTGCACTGTGATGAAGTCTGTCCAGTCTCAGCCACTGGACCAAATTCTTCTGGCAGGTACATGGGACAACCTCATTGCTCTGAGCACACAGTGCCTTTCGGCAATGCTGCTAGGTGTCCCTGTTGTGCTCTTCTTGTGCACTGAAAAGTGGATTTTACCAGCAGAAATCAGCTCGCTAGAGAAGGATGGATTTAGCAATAGCAGTTTTGCTGCCATAAGTGCAAAACACACCGTCGGTGTAGCACAGCCCTCCCAGCACAGACTTGGCTCCTGCACTGAAAGAACAACCACCAGTTAACCGAACGGGCTTTCATGCCAGCAGCAGAAACCCTCAAAAGGAATTGCATTGCTTTTTTGAAGAGCCTCTGGGTGAATAATTATCCTAGGTTGAATCTTGGCCTTCCCAATCTTGACGGTCCTTTTTTAACTTCACCGGGACGGGAGCAGCGGTGCCACAATGAAGCTGTTCATGTTTTCTGGGTAGCTGCATGTCCAGATAACTCCCCTTCTGTTCAGCCACCAAGCACAGCCCTGGCATTGTGGCTGACACTAAAAGGCTGATTTTGGGTGCCTTCGAATGCTCATAGCAAGTCCCCAGCAATCTCAGCTGGTAACGTATTGATAAAGTAATGAAACCCCGGATGCGAGGAAAGGTTTTTTTCTTCAGCCTGGGGATCGGTTTTGTCTTTTTTTAACTACCAGGGAAAAAAAATGACAATCAAATCTCTCTGCCACTCTTAATTAGCAAAGGGAAAAAGCAGTGCAAGAAATAATTAGCAGAGGCAACTTTCTGTTAATATGAGACCCCAGTCAGCCACCCCAGGCGATCCAAACACATCTGATCATGCAGGGGCATTCAAAGTCAGCTAGAAAAGCAGAGGAAGTCCTCCACATCCAAATGTTACTGCCCTCCTTATATTGCACTATAAAACCGGGGTGTCAAAAAGGCTAGAGATTTTACACTTAGTGTCAGTGTTTTATAGTCATTAGACTAATTATGTTGGTGTTTTTACCACCTTTATTCTACTAATTGGCCTAAAAGCCAAACAGGGACATCATTACTTTGCACAAACAAGCAATTATTGGGCTATAAACACACCCTGGTTTGTGTTCCCTGGGTGAGGAGGGAGCTCCTAATGCTCTCTCTGTGGTGTCTGCCACAATAACAGGCATTACAGATGCACTTGACTTTAGCTCTGCTTACAAAGAGGCCTCAAAGCTGCTGATACACGAGTGAAACTGGATATTTGTTACCTCCCTACAAACAGATTAAGGAAAATGGCAGAACTCCAGGTTCAACCCATGCATTGCTCTTTCAGTGCCAGGGTAGCTTGGCTTCATTTTTGGTTGGGATTCGTTGTGTATTTGCTTTCCTAGAAAGGGACAGCTCAGTGAATGGGGCCAGAATAATTTGTTTATGAGACACCCATGAGAAATGTTTTATTTCCAAGAAATTTGGTCTTCTTGCAGGCTACTGGGTGAAACATTAGCTACGACTTTCCAAGACTTGTCATTGCCTAGAGCCCTGCAAAATACATCTGCTTTGTCCGAAAGGGCAGCATCTTCCCAGGTTACGCTCCCTGGCAGTTCCTCACCAGCTATTGCTCTCCCAGCTGGGCTGTTTCAGTAAATGCTTCCAAAAAACAGCAACTGCACTTCGTTCCTCCTTGCATTCCTGGGAAGGCCATATCTGCTGACTACAGTATTTTGCTCTAAGGCTTCATGCACTTTATGCATGTAAGCACTGCCTGCATTTGAAACCAGACTTACTGGAGGGCAAACGTTTGCACGAGGTTAGAAGAGCTGGGTTATGTGTCAGCTGGCAGCAGGACTGCCGGGGCTCAGAGAACTAGGCTCCTCATCCCTCACAGCAAAGATTTTCCGTACTGTGATTCCTCACAGAAACCCTATCACACCTACTTCCAGTGACTGTGTGTGCAAGGGGTGCTTCAGAGAGGTATGAAAAAAATAAATGTGAAATCCACCTCAATATTACCACACTGGCAATATCAATGGTCTAACATCGATACCATGCTCTAATACTCATTTTATTTTACCACTATGGAGATCGTTCCTCTTCGGATGAGGTTATGAACTGGAATTTATATTCACGTAGACCAAATGTTGACCATTCCTCATCTTAAAGAGGACATAGTGATTTTCTGTAAGCGCTGGGATGTCAGGGAAAGATTAGGGCAGTTTGGAAGAGGGAGGTTTATCTCAGGCAAAGCAGGAATGACCTTGCACCTCCCGAAATTCCTTCCCCAGTTCCACCCCACCACCACCCCCACCACCCCCCGGGCGTGATAGTCCTCAACACTGACAGTAAATTGAAATGCAGCATTGTTGTGAACCATTAAATAATAGACGTGCTTCCTACGATGGAGATCTGCTTTTAAATGTCGGTTGAAACAATCTGTGTGATTAGTCTGATTCTGATGCTGAAAACGCCTGTGTTTTGCCTAAATAAAGTACAGGACTGAGGCCTTTTTTAGGTTGCCGAAGGGCTTTGAAATCCTTGTGTCCTTACCGTGTCACTGTTTTCTTAAGCCCTTTCCCTGAAGACTTCATCAAGGACTCTCACTTCAAAACTGATGACACAATACGGTCCGTCAGAGTTAAATTACATATGAAGTAAAAGTCAAATGCTCAGTGTTTCGCAAACGTTTTCTGCAGCATGACACTGGCTGCTGTATTTACTGAACACACCAGATCTTTGACTCTACAGTTTCTTAAACAAGCCAAGTTTTTCTTTTGTTTTGTTTTGTTTATGTTCCATAAATCCATTTAAACCGAGCTATAAGGGTTATTTTTAAGCTCGCTCTCAAATGTTTCTAAGGGACTTCTGCAACATTCAACAGAGCTGGCTCCTCTCCTTTGGAAATAAGAGACTGCAGCTTCAGTGAGAAATACTTTGTGAACAACGTCTTCTTTAAACAGCCCCCAGAAGCACTGCATTTCCAACTCTAAAGGGAATTTGCATGTGTTTCAGCATCAAAGGTTGATACGACCCTATCACCTAGGGACTGTCACGTTATCTAAGTGCCCGCATATCAGGAGCACGATAACATTGTGTGGTTCACAGCTGCTGCAGAAACGACATATTTTCTGAATTAACCTAGGCTCAGATTTATATAAACTAACCCCGATAACATCTGCCCAGGACTCTCCTTTGAAAATGTGCAGAGGTCCTGCCCAAGCGGGCTCGCTGCTGCAGCTGGGAGCAGAATAAAAACCGAATCAACCCACCTCTCCCTGGGAAAAAAACCCCACTCGGTTTTGTGATGCCCACCCCAAGAAACAGTGCAAAAAATGCTTAGGGGCGAAGGTAGAACAATGAAGATGTCAAGCGGCTTCTTGGGAGCGAGCCGCTGTGTCTTGTCATGCTTGGACATGAACGGGGGGAAAAATGTCTTTATTACCCAGAACGGTAACCTCGAAGTGCACTGCCTGCTTGATCCTATAACTTTCCCATTAGAAGAGGGCGCCCGCAATCCTAATGAGGCACAATAAGCAGATTATGAGCCTCCTTTTGTTCTGTTAAACAGCAGCTTTTTCTGCCGGGAGTATCACAAAGGTGTGCGGGGCCCCGGTGCGCGGGGCCGCTGTGAGCGATACGGCGATTTGCTGGGTAGGGCCGGGGCGAAGAGCTGAAGGAGACGGGACTGGTGTGCAGGAGAGCCGTGGGGGCGGGTGCCGGGGCTGCCTCAATTCGACTCATCAGTATAGAGGCTCTGCCCATTGTATCTGGGCTATAAAGCTGTCAGAGAGGAGCCCGCTTGAATGTTCCCTCATTCCCGCCCGGGCGCTTCCTCCGCTCTCGGCAGAGAGCTGAGCCCCGGGATCTTTTGTTTGCCTGAGAAACCACTGGCATCTTACATTTATAAGGACTTTTAAGGCTCTGCTATGAAAAATAACTTTGTCCCGAAAATACGGGGGATGTTGTTGTTGTTGTTGTTGGGTCTCTTTTAGTTGCGAGCAAACCAGCTAGGGGATTTGCGCGCTCCTCTTGAGAAGTTAGCGTTACGGGCAGATCGGCGGTCATTTAAGATGCAAAGGAGAGCACAGCTTTTTACCAGGCTGCAGTCTTTCCACCTTGCATATTCATTTCGATGCCTAGACGAGGAGACTGCTCCAGGGGAAAAAAGAAGGGATGGATTCCTGCTCTGTGAAGGGGCTGGATCTGGTGGAAAGATAAGAGGGAATAACAAGTGGGCCCACCGCCCCTGAAATGGGCTTCTTTGCAATGTTCCTGTAACCATTCCCATGCTGGATGGATGTGGAGAGAATAGGATGTGGAGACCAACTTGCAGACCGAGATGCAGTGCGCAAAATTGCATTCTTGTTTTCTGTTGGTTTTAATTAGGCCACCGCCACCCAACCTTTGAGGACCGAGGTTGTGGAGTTGCAGGTCAAATGAGGACCCTGTAGTGTGGCTGTTGATGTGAAAGGAGAAAGGCTGCACAGCCAAGCAGGAAGTTTCATCACAGCCCGCTCAGACGTTAGTTGGCTGCTTGTCATCACCCCGGTTGGACTGGAGATATATGGAGAAGTGTCTCTCCTATTCTACTTTGGCTTCTCCATGTGAATTTGGCAACAGACAGAAAGAAAATTTAAATCTTGGGAAAACAAGTAAAAGTAGCTGGGGTTTTGGATCTCTGGGAAGCTCTGCTTTGTGTTACAAAGGCACGCCTGGTGCACCTTCAAGAGGCCAAGGCTGACCTGGTCTCTGGACCTACCTACCCACAAGGGCAGGCTGTGGCACATCTGTGCAAATCCTCATTTCACCAGCAAAGAACGTGAGCGTCTTGGACACAAGCCATATGTAAGGATTTTCTCAAACTAGAAGGAAACTTGCATGCATTCAATTCTTTTGATAGATCTGGAATTATTTGCTGGGGAGTTTCCCTGCCAGTCCTCGGCCTGGAATTGCATCTGCACTACTATTTTCCTGTGTATTTAATAGGTTCTGAGATTTGTAATGCCCTAGAACCAGTGCAAGCGTTTCTACTGAACCAGGGCAGCAAGAGGGAGAGGAGGCTATTTAGTTTGTCACTAAGTGCTCCTTCCTGAGTATGATTACTACTTACAATTTTAATGCTGGTATTAACCCTTCATGGATTGAGATCCCACTATGCGAACCACTATACCAGGGCAGATGAACGTTGGAAAGCTAGCTCCTTTCCCAGAAAGGCTGACCCAAAGCACCGACAGCCAAACACGAAGCCACGTAACCAACTGTGCCGCCACCCGCCAGAGCTGACTTCTTCGTATCTAGCCATTTCTCACAACCCAGAAGAGAAGACTCGGTTACGTGGTCACATCAGTCAACACTTGATTCAAAGGCTGGGATCATCTCAGTTAGCTGAAATAAAGTACAGCATAAATATGATGTGTCGTGGTTCAACCCCAGCCAGTAACTCGGCACCATGCAGCTGCTCACTCACTTCCCCCCCAGGTAAGGGGGGAAGAACAGTTTAATAGAACAGAAAGGAAGAAACTAGCAATGACACTAAAACCAACGATAACGTGACAATAATAATAAAGGGACTGGAGCACACAAACCAAGTGATGCACAATGCAATTCTCACCACTTGCCGATCGATGCCTGGTTAGTTCCTGAGCAGCAATCCACCCCCTCCAGGCCAGCTCCCCCCAGTTTATATACTGGGCATGACGTCCCATGGTATGGAATACCCCTTTGGCCAGTTTGGGTCAGCTGTCCCGGCTGTGTCCCCTCCCAACTTTCTTGTGCCCCTCCAGCCTTCTTCTGGCTGGGCAGGAGAAGCTGAAAAATCCTTGATTTAGTCTAAACACGACTTAGGAACAACTGAAAACATCAGGGTGTTTTCAACCTTCTTGTCATACTAAACCCAGCTACTAGAAAGAAAATTAACTCTATCCTAGCCGAAAACAGGACATGACGGACCTGGTTAAAGTTATACCAAAAATTATGCACACAGAGAAGGATTTTAGATGTCAGATATTTTGAATCATCTCTATAATTGCAAAAAACCAAAGCAATCCTTTCATCCAAGCAGCTAGCAATGTTTTTTACCAACACGGAGACATGTTACAGGTGTGTTGTTGAGACCTACCAGTCCTACATTCATTTGCTGCAGTCTTGTTTTGGACCCAAGCTGTAACTATAGACTGAAAAAGCCCTTCTGGATGCATCTCTTCCTTAGACTGTATCAATGAAGTTTGGAGGATTTTTCCAAAAGATTTTCTCTTTAACCTCCCGAATCCTTGTTGGTTTTACTTTCTTCCTCCTCATCGCTGCCCCCTCCTTGTTCCGCACTGCCAAAGGGCTCTGGGAGCTGCCTCCTTCCAGTGCTGGGGTGAGGACTCTGCTCGCAGTCAGGGCAAAGCCTCTGCATCTTGGCAAACACACCGCAGAGCATCACAGTACACGCAACAGTATTTTTAAAACCTCTCTTTCCATGGGATCCAAAAAAAACCCATTGCAGCCTGATTTCTGAGAAACCAGGGAAGACCTCTGCAATGCTGGGCTGAGGGATGGATCGGAGCGGGGTGCCCAAAACCATCAGCATGAGCAAAGGCACCTGCACTACCCCGCTCTCAGGGCTGTACCTCCTTCCCAAACCACTCCCAGGAGCCCACCCTGGACCCCCTGGAGACAGCAACAGTTGTGGGGAAGCAGCTGGGGATGTTGCAGCACCAGCATCTTCCAGCATACAAAATGCAGCCTCAAGCTGTCCAGTCGCACCCTGGATTTCTCCATGGAGCATCTAGGGATGTGTTTAGATAAGAGATACTGTTGAAAATAAATCTTGCTTTACAACCGTTTTTATTCTTGGCAACTGGTGGGCCATTGGAAAAGGGACTGTTAGAAAACAGATCTGAATCTGTATTGTTGGCCAAGGCATAAAATGGTTGTCCAAAATAAAGCATAAATCATGTTAACAAGCAAAGCACAGTATCGGATTCAATGGCAACAGGAGCAGGCAAAAAAATATGAAAACCTGCTCCAGGCACTCTGAATGCAGCCCTTACGAACTAGACCCTTTTCAGAGATGTTGTTTTATTTCTTCCACCCCCTTTTTTTTAAGGGGCTTTGGTTTATTTTTAGCAGCAATCCTGTTTTTTCCTTTTTCTGATATTTTTCTGTAAATAATAATTGATTCCTTTGTAGCAGCATTTCCACATTGGCAATGGCGTGTAGTACTTTCTTGGAGGTGGCAAGAAAAAAGGGAGTGATTTGTTTCAATGGGTTATTGTTGAGTGAATGCAAATATCTGCAGCCACTGGAGCAAATAGGAGCAGGGGATTAGGCGCAGGAAGCTGGCTGAGTGGCATAGGCCATCTGTCCCGGTCCTGAGAAAAGAGGAATCTCGTTTGCAGTGTATGTTAATTAGTTAGCTGATTGGCTCAGCTGTCACCTTTGCAAAGTGAAAGCACACGGGCACAATTAAATTCATGTCCATATATGTTTATCAAAGCACATGTTTTTAGATGGCCTTGGTTTTTAGGTGTAATTTTGCCTTCTCAGGGACCAAGAGGATTCTTTGCTATTGTGCCCACAAATGGAGGGGAGGAAAAAAAAGGAAGAAAGAAAAAAGGAAGAAGAAAGAAAATACCTTAATTAAAACATGATCTGGATTGTTTGCTGAAGCGTCTCCGGCCACATTCTTTCATGCACTTGAAATTACCCATTTGCATCAATAGGCGTTAGCTGAATTTATTTCCATTCAAATGTATTCCCTTGATGTTTCTACAGAAGGTGGTAGGTTTGGAAATATATGTATGGCAAGTTTGGGCTCCTACGGTGCCCCCATTCAAACACAATGTCAATATCCTACACTTAAAAGGGACCCGTTAGTTAAAGTAAAACACTCCCTGGTTTGGGGTGGGTTTTGTTTTTGTTTTCATTACATTGACATCTCCAAGGCAGCATCCCCAGTAACTTTCCTTGGGAAGAAGTTGTCTGCTTGCAAGCCCCAGGGAGTTATTTCCCATGGTGTCATTTCAATTATTTTTGATTTATTTGTTTACTGTCTTCCAGTCCTTGTCAGTGCACAATGGGCCACGTCTCCCCCTCCACGGGCACACAGGGCCCTGCCTGCGGGGTTTCGGGATGCTGCAGAGAGCCGTAGAAGCCACGAACATCTGCCCGGACACTCGTGCACTTTTGGAGTTTACGCAGAGAGGGCAGGCGAGGGGAGAGGGCAGGTTGGGGGCGAGGGATCCTCCCCGGTCGGGGACACCAGCGTTGACCTTCACACAGAGACATGAAAGAGCTGCAGGGGCTCCCGGTCCTGCGCTGGAGGAGCAGCCAGGGAGCCACTCTCCTGAGGCTGCTTTGCAGCAATGAAATTTTTTTTCCTTACTGGCCTCGGAGGAGAAACCTGTCACTCAGCCCACTTGGCTCAGGCAAGTCCTGGGGAGAGGAGCTGCCTCGAAATGCTCCAGTCCAGCTCCATCAGGCTGCATGCACAGCCCCGGCTCCCCGGAGGAAAACTCATCCTGTCCTTCCCATCCTTTGGCAGGGTCTGGCCATTGCTCCCCAGGCTACAAAACTAGCCAAGGGCCACGTCTTCATGCCCTAGGGAGATGCTGTGCCCCTCACCTGCCTGTGTCTGCCTGCAGGGACTCCCCAGAAGCCAACAAGTTGATTCACGAGTCAGGGAGGAAAAACAAAATGCCAGGAACTCCCTTTATTGCAAAAAAACAAGAGCAAATGCACACAAAGCTCCGATGTCCAGAAGCGGAGGAGGAGATGTTTATATCCAAAAATTGCAGCTCCTAGTTGTAAGCCATCTAAAAGGAATACACATCTCTATGCTAGGGGCTCGCATCCTGCCCAGGGATAATGCACACTGCGTGCAGCCTGGGGTGAGGAGGAGCAGGGGTATGGGGGTATCTGCATGGTGGTAGGGCTGCTTCCAGCTGCTGGGTCGTTTTAAAACCCAGCACGTTTGAATGCTCATCTCTGCAGAGATGGGACATCTCCCGTGTGCACACAAATTGATAAAACATGTAGCAAGCTCCAGGAAAATATATGTAATACCTTCTTGTCCTGTTTCATAGGGCTCATGCCCTTTACCTGCTC
>JAVKLA010000053.1:38953272-38978927 GCA_034782735.1 Sagittarius serpentarius | reverse complement strand
CTTCCTTCCTTCCTTCCTTCCTTCCTTCCTTCCTTCCTTCCTTCCTTTTCCTCCTTTCTCTTTTTTTGATCTAGGGTGCTGACCTCCAGCCATATGGTGCCTCTCTTCCACTGGGAAGGTGAAAGCTGGGTTGGGTAAAACCACTTTCAGAGATGCTGAATCCCACCAGGATAGACACCTAAGCGATGTCACCAGTATGGCCTTTGATGGGTGACACGGGCTGGCTTGGAAGTGTGTTCAGTCCCTGGCAGAGTAAATTAAACACACACACCCTCCAGCCATATTACTTTTCTACGTGATTCATAGGTCCTGGCCAGCTACAATATTTCCTAATACCTTTCATTGCCATCACACTCTTACGGGTTGTGTGTGTGAATGGGTGTCTTCTTCCAAGACAAAGCACTAAATCAGCTATATTTATAGAGGATCAGCAGATGGCCAACAAGCTGTGAAAAAAAATTATATTTGTCAGGCTTATAAATCTGAAAGGGGAGTTTAAGCAAAACTGGAATGGTATTTTGCCTCTGCAAAATTATCCCAGGCCTTCAGTGCACAGAGGGTGCAAGTAGCTATATGGGTGCCATCTATATGGGCAGCATCTAAGAGGTCCTGAGGTGTCCTTGCATCCCCCAAGGAAGGTATGGTGCTGCTGTCCTCATGAAACAGAGGGAGAAGACCTGGGCTGCTCAAGCCTGTGCTGAGGATCCCGCAGCAAAGAGGGGAACCGAACATGGGCCAGAATTTGGGTTCACTGGGAGACAGGAGACACGGGATGAGGACAGCCCTTGCCATGTACCCTACACCAGGTGCTCATGGCTGGAACAGTGCATCTGTGCTGACTCTATGGCATTTCACTCACTGGCTCTTCTGGGTATTAGTGAACATCCTGTGCCTTTGCAGGGGCTTTGGGGAAGCCTGGAAGAAGCCCCAACGTGAGAATAAAGAGAAAATCTGGCGAGGCTTAGGAGGGCAGAGACAACCGTGACTGTGGTCCATCAGCAAAGGGAAAGGTAGGAGCCCTGCAGGAGCGAGCGGATGTCCTCCCAGCATGGTCCCAGAAATGGCACAACTAATCCAAGACCAGAGTTACACCTTTTTTCTTTAACCACTTTGCAAAATGTAACCAGAGATTCATGTCATGGCACTGCAGTTTTTTCTGTCATATCCTAGCTAACCTATAACCACTTTTAATCCCTTCCACTACTGGAGACATAGGGTTTGACTACACAGGGCTTAAAAATGCATATAATGTATTAGCAAAGATTGCCAAAAGTCCTAATTAAGACAGGTAAAAGCTGTGCATTAACATCAGCCGATCTGAGCAACCCTTGGGAGTTTCCCCTCAGTAACACAGCAGGTGCGAGAATATAACTTGTCCCCTCTACGGGAAGCTTTAGGACGCATTAGCTGAAATGTTTTTAAAATACACTTTTCCATGTAATTTAAACCAGCTTGCTGCATCAAGTTGCTTTGGCGTCATAGTTTTTACAGGCAGAGGGTCCAAGATGCTGTTTTACAAAGGGATTTAGTTCACAGCAGAGCATGGGATGACGAATCTCTTCGGCCGCCGGAGGTGGGAGACCACCGCTGTGCCGAGGAGATGCGCTGTGCCAGCAAGTACCGAGCACCCGCTGGTCCTTCCTCGCAGTAACTCCCTTTCCACTGAGGAGGAAGAGTAAGTGCATGTACAAAAAAAGCCAGTCCTCCATGGTCGTTACTCTTAATTACACTATTACTTGATTCAGGACTACCACAAAATTATCCTGATTTGCCACTGCCTTACACAGACTTTTATACCAGCACAAATTGAGTGCTAAGTGGGTGTAAATCAGTACCAACCCCTGAGCAGAGATTTCTGGCGTGGCAGCACATTATATTCAATTTCTGTAGCAGTAAAGGATACCATATACAACAGCGGAAAATCAGCTCTTCCCTAATTATACCTGCGAGACCTCTAAGATGAGGAGCAGCCCCCACTTGCCAGACCATTCCCAGCAGTGAACCTTATATACCCACACACGGTTTTCCTTGCAAATCCTTGCTACTTCACTTTTTTTAATTGTCAGCCCTCACATTTCCAACAGTAAGAGATAGCTCTGCAGGTCCCAGGTCTTTTGTCTCCCAGAGGGGTTGGCAATGCTCCATGTTTCATTTAAAAACCATCTTGCTACAGCCAGTTTTCCTCTGAAAAAATAAATTAAGCTTCTCTCCCCACCCCTCAGAGAAAAACCCTCCCCAAAACCCAGTGAGAATCAAAGCTGATCTATCCAGGAAAGCTTATTCCTTAAAAAGGACCAGTGAAGTTATTTTGGAAGACAACTGACGGAGGTACTGCGAGAACATTGATATCCAAAGCTGTCATAATATTTGACCCTCTGAAAATAGGAATGTCCATCCCTTGGGTAAAGTGGGATAATATTAAACAGGGAGAGGGAAAGAAAACACTTGTCTTTCGGAAGAGGGACACAGGGTTGCAGCAGCGCTCCTCAGCCGAGCATGCAGGCAATGCGGAGATCAAAAGCTGAGCTTCAAGTGCTTCCAGTCAGGAGCCTTTCATCTGCAGTTCTGCAAGTGTTTAGAGATGAAAGTCCTAGAGTTTCACTGGGAGTGACGAAAAACATTCCTTAGGACCTCGCTTGAAAACGTGGCTGTCTGCAGAATGGATTTATATTTGGGTTTTGTGTTCTTTTTCTTTTTTTTCCCCATCCCTAGGACTTAAATTATACACGTTGGGCCAAATGCAGAGGTAGACCAACTGCAGGCAAAGGAGACGGTGGTGGGATGCAGGGTCTGCTTCACCGGCTGCCGGTTGCAATCTCAGCCCCTTCAACCAGGCATGTGCAGGCAGGGCGGTCTTATTCCCTCCGAGAAGAGGGTCTTGGATTTAACCTTCTCCCTCCATTGCAAGTCTACAGACACGCGTGGCTGTGTCCAGGAAAGCAGCCGGGAAGGAGGCAACCAGACCGCGGCTGCCGTGGAAAGCATTGGGTATGCAACTATTCAGCAAATTCTCGCAAATGACTGTTCTGTTCTCAGAAACCAGGATCACTCAGCATACGCTTCAGAAACAGGGAAAAAAAAAGGCAGGGGGGGGATAAACTCATGGGATAATTTATTCACAATGAATAATTCAACCAGCAGAAGTGACTACTCCAAAGATCAGGTCAAAAGTTGAGTACTTGAATAAATGAATTGCCCTTTCACAAATATAAAAAGCAGAAATCTCAATATTTATCATTTGCAGACACACAAATATTCCAGAACAACATTTTCTAATGAAGTGGGGAGGGGTGTTAATAATAAATTCTATTGATAACAGGAGTTAGAAAAGCAAATAATAACTGACTGGAACATGTTTATATATGAAGAGCGACTTTTCAAACAAACTGTCAACAGTGGGCTGCATTATAAGACTATTAGGAAATAGGAACTCTGTAAATAACTTGCCTACCCCAGCAACTACTGAACCTACTGCCAGTAAATAAGCATTACCTTGGAGCACGAACCAAGCTGTCACAAGCTCCGAGACATATGGCGAAAGCGCAAGCAGAGAGGCTCGAGATCCACAGCTGAGACCAGAGGCACAGCACACCAAGGTGAAAAAAGGGAACCGTCGGAGACCTCTCCTGGTGTCACGCCCTTAGAGGAGTCGCACCCCCTCCCTGGCTGGGTGCGAGATGGGTTTTGCAGCCGCTGCTGCCCGAGGACTCTGATGTGCAGACCAGGCAGTGTCCCTGCACAGCCGTGTGGATCCCCACCGCAGGGCGACCAGAGACACCTCCAACCCAGCCACCACATCCTTTTCAACAGGACCAGCCACATCTAGGCTGCTTCGTGTTGGGGCAAATGCACGTGAAGTGCTCAGCTGTAATGTGCCTGCCTCATCCGCTGCCTCCCTGCAGTAAGATGCTCGTGGAGGCTTGCTGTGCTTTCTTGGAAAGACATCCGCAGCTCCTCCAGGATTTAATCCCACAGGAGTCCAGACTGGCATCGCTAGATGCTGTCATAACATGAGCAGATGCTGAGGTCTCCCTGCATGCTCTGAGAGAGTCTGTCCTCATGACGTTTTGTTATTGGCCCACCTGCTATGCCACTGTGGCAAACCTGCTCTTTTCCAGTAATTATAGGGGCAGACACATATAGAGGTAGGAGCTGATCTGGGCTCATCAACTTATTTCACCCAAGTTACTGCCAGTCATGCTTGCTAATGGCTGATTTAAGCCACGGCAGGAATTCATCAGTCCTGGGGAGCCCTCTGCCACCTTGCTGGCAGCAGTAGCTGAATTTCAGCCAAACCAAGGGGAATTTGATTCAGTGCAGTTTGGACTGATCAAAATTAGGGTGCATGTCCTGCGGGTTGGCTTAATCCAGTCTTGAAGTCATGCCTTCAGGTTACATTTGGAAACACGAAGGCACTGGGTGGAGAGTGAAATTCAATTTTTCCTTATACTGTGCATGACTGTAGTGAGCAGAGCTGTCAGCAGAGATTGGTCTCTGGCACATGGGGCACAGTAAAAAATTACTTGAGGCATCAACAGCCCAAAAAGGGGGGAGGAGGTTGATGTCAGGCAGAAGCACAGGCAGCTGGGGTTGGAGCTGAGGTGCTGCTTTCCTTTTGCAATGGGGGTGCAGACTAAAAATGTCCCAAATACTGGTTTCCCATGACATCCTTCACCTCCCCTGAAGAGCAGACATCACCAGCTTGGTGTTATTGAGCTACAAAGCGCTGTGAAACGCTGCCCAGATGGTTTGACAATGCAGCCACGGTCTATGGCCTGGAGCAGGACAGAGAAGGAGCTCTGCTGGGATGGGGAGCCTGGGAAGGCCGGTGTGCCCAGCATCACTTCGCTGTGCCGCGAAGCCCTCCCTGCTGTGACAAGCCATGGGCCATGCAGCAGCTTGGTGGCCAAGGTAGGACTCTCAACCCACTGCTTTGGAGTCCCCATCCTCTCACTGCAACCGGAGCGCGGCCTCTCCATCTGACCTCAGTCTCAGATTGCAAGAAAGTTGGCTGGATTGGACTTCTTAAAATTTTATTTTATTTCTGGAGAAAAAAAAAGAAAAGGTCGTTTTCAACTTGGCAACAGGAATAACAAACACACGAGTACGAGAGCTGACAGCCTTAATTTGTGGTTACATTTCTTCAGCTTCATCTCAACAAGGATTCTGGACACAGGGGAGGCAAATAGTACTCCTACCCTATAAAAGAGGTACAGGGGGGAAGAATGTGGTCCAGTAGTTATAGAAATGGTCTGGAGTCAGAAGGACTCCACTACAAGCAATTAAAAGGAAAATTAACTGTAAGAAAAGTTTTCTTTCGGTTTTATAGCTAAACCCACAAATAGAAGAAATACTGTACAGTTGAACTCCAACAAACAAGCATGCCTGCTTTTAATGAACAAAATGAAGGGCTTGTTTTATGGGATATGTAATATAATAGTCCCATGGTAAAGCAGCCTATTTCTCCACTGCTCTGCACTGCATGCAGTTATTCCAAGTGGTGGTAAGTGGGTGTAAAATGCTACCAAAACTGAATTTCTTCCTTGTATCCTCCTTCAGTCATATCCTACACCCCTTGAATGCATGTGCGCACCACTGTGCTGCGTGTGAATCAGCAGATTAAAGAAAAAGGACTAGTACGGTGGTTAGGAAAGGAGGGGAAGGGAAGGAGGGAGGTTCTGGGCTCACCCCCTTGCCACAGATTTCCTGCATGATCCTGGCTGAGTCACTTAATTTTGGCAGAAGGTGGGATGGCAGGGCTCTGGCAGAGGTCCAGAGGTCCAGATCGCCGGTGAAGGTGGGATGCACAGGGCTGGCAGACCGTGAAGCACCCGTGGAGCGTACAGCACTCTGTGGCGCTGTAACTCTGGTCTCAGGGATGAAACACCATTCCCTGTCCTCACGGTCATGTTGTGTGCCTACAGCCGTCGCAGCAGCCAAACACCCCTAGAACAGGGGTGCACCGGAGTTCGTAACTGAACTTTGCTGTTATTGTGGCAAAAGATGCTGTTGTCCATGAATACAGAGATGAAAAGTAAAAATCTGGCAGTAACAAGGACGCAGCCTCAAAATCTCCCTAGGGGAGCTGCAGATGGTTGGGGTCACCCTGCGTGCCAGCAAGGACCACGGACAACTCATTTTTCCATAGGTGTGAGGGGCAGGCAGCACCATCGCACTCATCCCTCACCGTCACACACCCCCCTGCATTCACTGAGCTTTCTCTCACACCAGAGTAAAAAAGAAAACTAACTACGCTTATACCCCTTTGCCCACCACCCTTTGCCCAACAGATTAATCTGTTCTTACTTGCCCAAACTTACTGAAATAAAAAGGCAACTTGGTGTTTATAAATGCAAAAGAAAATATATGACTTGTTTGCCAGGGAAAAGGTCTTAAGACTCTATAGCAAAAATTATTTCCAGTTGACTCCTTCCACCCCATCAGTTTCAAAGAACCGATTTGTTGGCTACTTTGTTGCTTTATTCAAAGAAAAAAACCTTTTTTTTAAATTATTCTCGATCTCATATTTCATGTCATTCTTCTTGTGGGCAAGAACAGAACGGGGCAATACCAGCACAGAGGAGAAGAGAGAAAGGTCTGACCAGCAGCTGGGTACGAGTGCAAGCAGTAATCTTCAAAGCTGGCTTTCATCTCTCGTAGCCGATATGATATGAGACAGTGATCTCACCGAGGGTCGCGCTCCTTCTCCTTCTCCTCCTCCTTCTTCTTTTCTGTCCATTTTGGGTGTTGCCAGGAGAGGCTACCCTGTTTAGAGATATATAACCCAGGGCTGCACCCCTCGGGGCGTAACACGTGGTGAAGCTTGCTGTGATGCCCGTGAGCAACTGGACTGCACTTTCCAAGGCGGTGACGTCCCAGGGCCTTTTACCCGAAAAATGCATTTCACCCCACAGCAAGGCCGAATGGCCAGGATCAGCTCCAACCAGACTGCACCACAGGGTCTGAGAGCCACAAGGCTTGTGGAAATGGGTTAAACATAATTACCACAAGCTCACTTGTCCTACATCTGCCACCAGCAGCATGCTTCTTGCAATTTATATCGAACCACAAATACCTCCCACCTGTGTCTGGGGCCATGGCTGGTGTTGGTGAAGCGCGTGTTGTGCTGGGCTGCAAACCACGTGGCACCTTCTGCCAAGCAGTAGCTGGCTCCGCTGAAACGACCGACCCTCTCTTCTGCAAAGAGCCAACAAAACTCGACGTGTAAACGCATTGTACCAACAAACCTGCTGGAGTTGCTACTCCTCAAGAATTTCTCACGCAACGATCTCACCAGCTTCATCACCCTTCCTACATCTTTGAGCTAGTGAACAAGTTGCCTTCCCCACCGGGTCTGCTGGAGGCTTGCACTGCTGAAGAGGGGGACAGGAAGGCAACACCAATTTGGCACTCACCTCACAGAGCAGGGGAAAAACTATCTTGATGTAATGGTTGCAACAAAGGCTTTAGAGGTAGAGCTATCTACTGCCCATGTCCTGGCCTGATAGAATGTCCACCGTCTCTGAGGTACCCAGCGGCTCTTCCCTCCCTCATCGGTGTCACAGCAACATCCAGAACTGGTTCTCACAGGTACCACAGGGCATTTTTTATTTGTTTTTATTTGTTTAGGTTGTTGGGGGGTTTTTTTTGACTAACAGCAAGTACTCCAGAAATCAAAGATTTTGGAAGATTAAATTCCTTGCAAATTCAGGGTGATCGGAGCTAATAGTTTCAGCCAGAGGCGGGGAAAAAAAGGAAAGAAGGAGAAAAGAGTGGGAGGGGAATTCTGAAAAAATTTCAAAACACATTGTTTCAACATCTTCTAAACAAAATGGGTTCGTTTTTTTCTGAAATACCAAAACGTTTCATTTCAACATTTTCACATTCGTGTCTCAAAACAGCCTTTTTGTTTTACAAACAAATATAAATTAAAAGAAAACAAAGTTAAATGAAAAGGTTAATAACTACAATAAAACATTTTGGGTTTGGACTGAAGAAACTATTTGGGATTGACACTACAGGAATCTTTTCCTTTTTTTTCCCAGTTTGCCAAGAAAATGCAGATAATTTGTTTTGGTTTGACCTGAAGCAATTTATTTATCATTCTTGGAACCTGAAATGCCATTGTTTACCTAGATCAACCCATCAGCTCCCTGGCACCCTTTTTTAGGGGGAATTAGCAAGATCAAGGGGATTAAGAGAGACCGCATTGAGTTGGCTGCGAGGAGGGTTCCTGTGGGGTCTGGGCTTTTTGATCCCAGTCAGGGTCGTTAGGTGCTGTGGTACCCACAACGCCCTCAGGACATGAACCAGATGTGGGGAGAGGTGAGATCTTCTATTAGACCAAAATAAAAGATCTAATAAAAGACATTATCTGCACCCACAAGATTTAACTTGCCTGGAGGATGAGGCATGGTCACTGTTAAGGCACAGCTCTGTCCCCAAGGGCACCGTAGCATCCTGACCAATAGATTTTAGGGGTTTTGGAAAGAAAATCAGGAGGGCCAGGTTTCATGGCTTGCCCTCTGTTTGGGAGAAAAGGCAAGAAAAATTGTCTCTGTCCATACACGAGAGATGTCAGACAGGCACAGGGACGATGTGGAGGTCCCAGAAACGGGACTGGCCTCAGGTTTTACGCCTCGTTGTGCCATGCCAGGGGCTCCTGCATACATGCTATTGATTTGGTTGCGTAATGCTGAGCTGTAAGACCTCATCAGCTGCTACTTATTACACAGGCACATCCCTTCTTGAATGGAAACCATAGCAGAAAATAGATCTCGGGATGTAAAACCTGACATCTTGAATTCATAAACCGAGCGACAGCATTCTTGTTTAGAGTCTGAGGGTGGCCTGTTCTGAACTCGCCTTTTTTTATACCAGATGAGTCTAACCTCAGAGCCAGGATGACTCCAGCGAGGATCATTACCCTAAAGCAAAGAAAAGAGCATGACTCAAGTCTAGCAGTGCTAGAGTCGCTACAAAGCGCCCAAGCAGGGGACACCGAGTCTGATCCTGCCATCTGTCCAGACCCATCCACTCTGATGATCTCCTCAGTCCCAACAACAGCAATGACAAAGGGTGCGATTCTGGGCTGCAGTCAGACTGTTTTCTCACACGTGCTTTCCTAACCAGGGAAGTGCCTTGGAAAACCCCAGCGGCTAGAAAGAGACAGAAAACAAATGAAGAAACCACCCTCCTCCACCTAGTCTACTACCAAATCATTTTCACTTCTGAAAGCAGGAAGGACATGCACCCACGGCATGTTCCCCTCTCTGTTAACATCAGGCTAAAGGAAGGCATGGTCTGAAGAGGTTTTCATCCAAAGAGCAGGCCTAAAGACACAAGACCTTTTGAAGCACCAGCATCTTTTGGTGAGGCTGTGACAAAACACCAGCTCCACCACAGAAGTTGCATCTTCTTTGCCACTCTGCTTTAACTTGCCTAAAGAAGAGAAATAAGTTGTCCACAGGTAGGTAGATGCCCAGCCACAGCTTTCAGAGCATACTCGCCATGCAGAAAGGCTGCAGGAATCAACACCCGCTGCCTCCCTGACCCACAGCCACGTGAAGGAGAGGGGCAAGATTGACTATATTCGTTAAGCAATGGAGGGGCTGGGGGAAGGACTCATTGACCTCTCAAGGTCTTTTACAACCCACATTTTTTACAGTTTCATATACCTGTTTCATTAAGACGTGGGTTTGAGGAGATTGGGTTTTTATGCCAGATCCCTGGTATGAGCCCAGGCAGGACATCTAACCTCTCCCCACCTTTCCAAAACCATGATAATGCATATTGACAGACCCATTCATGTTACTGAGATACTTAGATAATGGTGCTGGAGACACTGAGGTAGGGGGCTGGCCAGCAGGTATGGACAATTTGCAGGCATAACCTGAGAAGTCATTAACGTGTCTCTAATACACCTCATCATTGTCCTAACCCGCCAGAGCCTGCCTATTGCCAGTCTTCCATCAGTGCTCCCACTGACAACAGCAAGGTCTTCTCCTGGAGCTCCTTTTTCAGCTCCTCATGCTCTCTCCACACGTGCCAGCATCACCGACTTTTTCTGAGGCAAGTGGCAGTGCAAGTCCCTTTCTCACCTACCCAGTGGGAGAAAAGAAATCAAATATACAAGATAAAAACACACCCTGTGCAGCAGCCTGGCTTAAGCATGCTGTTACCGGGTTCTGTCTATTTATCCTTTGTCAGCTTTTTCTACTTACTCCATCTTTCCTCACATATTTCAAATCTGCATCTGATTCAAGTATAACATCCATTTATTTTCTTAATACTTTTATTCCCCTGAACTGTGTTTTTATGGTGGGTAGCCATCGTTGCAAGCACAGTGCTGAAATAAGGCATTTATTGGCTGCAGCTCCAGGGATTTTAACCGGATATCTGCCTTTGTTTAAATTAAGTAAATCAGGATGTTTCCTAAACACCATAAGGACAGAAGTTTAGACTTCTACTGAATCAACTTTTTGACCTAAATCCAGCAATGTTTCAGTCAAGGACATTCCCTGAATGTATCCAGGGAGTCTGAAAATCCCCTTCATCAGGTCCCAGGAGCTCTGCCGCTCACTCTGTCGGGGACACCGGTACTGCTTCCTTTGGAGGGGATGCCTACCCCTATAAAGTGACTGCTTGAAGACAAAATTGCAGTCACTCAAAATTGAGTGACTCTTCAAATGCATTTTTTGATACAAGACTGTAGTTTATATACTTAGAGACATACATACTCACCCATACCACCTGATGAAAACAAACCTGCGGCTGTGGTGGGGTATGGCTTTAGACACTGCTATAGACAGAGCTTCGACAGGGGGGCTGACAGAGCCACGGGCTGATGGATGTTGTGTTCCTGAGTACCTTTTCCTACAGAAACATTTTACCTTCAGTTTTGATTAGGTGGAGTTTCTAAAGTGCTCAAAGCTGGACATGATAGTGAACTTGAAGTAAAACATAGATTTTTTTTTTTTTCCTTACACTCATACCTTTCTGGAAGTCCAGAAGTTAAACATGCGACTTCCATAAGCAAGAACAAGTGGCCTATGCACAAATCTTCCAAGCAGACCCATGGCCTTTGGAAACTGGAGAGTCCCAAAAGCCTTTAAAGGATCTGTGCATCCTGGGATTTGCATTTTATTTTCTTCTGAAGCAGCATATCGCTGTGGCCTAGCCACAGTCCACGGGCACCCAAATTAACTGGAAAGTTCCAGCTCATCCAAAGAACTAGGTTGCTGCAAATATCGATTGCTGAGGGAAGAGGGAGGGTGAATAATTCAATCAGAAATTGGTCAAATTATTGGAAATGCTGACAAAAGCTAAATGCACAATAAACTATAGTGGTTCCCAGCACCGAGATGCTTTGAGCCAGCAGGAGCTTTGCTGTCCTTCAGCCACAGGCCACCAACAAAGAAAATAGAAACTGCTGACGAAATTAATCATTAATTGTCTTAATTAAACAACTGAGAAAAAGCTTTGTCATCAAATATCCACCTTCCTTTCACGAAGAAAAGCTAACGCGTTTGCAACACAGGGTCTGGAGAAGAACAATCGCTCAAGGTCAGGTTTAGATTGCTTGAACTGATTCCCATTTGAGGCTTTGAGGTGCTTAACTCAGTTGTTTCCATGGGAGAGAGATTCACCTTCAAACTGTTACGTGGGCTTTACTCTTGCAGATTCTTTCTCTAAAGTCAGCTGGCCTGTTTAAGGAAAGAGATGCTTCTCTGCATGAATGATGTTAGTAAAATACGACCAGCAGTATGGACTGTGGCATATCTACAGAGGTCACTGGCTTTGAAGGCCTTGTTAAATACTCTTTATTTGTCTCAGCTAATGTCATTGTGGTGATTCACCCTGTTTCTCTGTGCCAGCGAGATGACTGAGCATTATTAATGTTTTACATCAAGGTGCAGAGTGCGTAGTCAAATGCCTTCACACAGGCACTGATGTCGCACGAGGATGTTTTCCTTCACCTCTCCTCCTTGGCACTGCCCAGGACTTCAGTGGGAGAAAAAGCATACATAGATGCAACGCAGGCCTTACGTGGCTCAGCAGCAGTACCCCACATCTTTTAGATTTTACTAGCAGTGCAGGTTTTTAGATGAAAGCTGTACTGACATATAAGCAGAGCTCAAAATATTGTCCAGATCAGCAAAAAAAGAGGTTAAATAATTAGCTATAAAAAAAGCAAGCTTAACGAGAAGCCAGGTAATGCCTAACTTGATGTGATATTAGAAAGCAAAGGGACCTAAGTGAGGCAATTTACATATCTTGGCAGCAATGTGCAGCTCGGTAGGAATGTCTGGAAAGAAATCACATCCACAGTCAGCACAGCAGTGTTAACCAAGATTTGAGCCTCGAAAAACTACAGCTTAAAGTCCCATCACTTAGGCTCCAGTTCATATGTTATTCCCATGTTAAGAAATGGGTAGAAAACCAGAAAAACCCTCTGAAGGTCCAGAGAACCAGCCAAATGAGTTTGGATGCAAAGTCCTTGGGAAGAATGATGTATCTGATTAAACGAATTTATTGCAGACAGTGCAGAACTTGATCAAAGGCTCCTCTGTAGTGGAGATGATAACCTGTAGACATACCCTGAAGCAGCTCTAAGCATTGCATCAACAGCAGTCTAACCCAGCAGCACTGTGGAGTAACTACCCACATACTTACCCTGTTCTTTGGATGGGTTTTGTCACTATTTTGAACCTGCACCTGCTGCTAAAGATATATGGTTTGGATCAGTCTGCTCTGTGTTACAGCCACGACAGTGATGGCAGAGTGGACTCTCAGAGTTCATCAGATCTGAGACTCCAGCATCACCCAGTAAGGGAGAGGCACACAGCAGATATATGCTAAAAATGAAAGCAGAGAATCTGCAGAGGCTGTCCTGCCACCAGACAACTGAAAGAAAATACAGATGGGGATGGCTGCAAGCCACTCATCAAAGAAAGCCGGGAGGGAACATTTACGGGGTTTAAGCAACTCCAAGGACATGCAAAGAGCAGCTCAAGCTAGACAGGGATGTCCAAGTAGTTGCCTTAAGTGCCTGATGGTGAGGGAAGCATCCAAATTCAGATTCTTCAAAGTCCTGTAAGTGGGTAAGAAGAAGCGCTGAAGACAAAAGGAAATAATTCATTTTTCAGCTTGTTTCCACTACTGTCCTTCAGTGCCTTCAGAGCTAATACTAAGTGACTGAAGCTCAGCTGGGTAAACACAAACCAAACCGAAAACCAGCCTGCTTTTCAAAAGTATCACCACTAGCTGCTTATTTGCAACTAGTTTGATGCCGGAGAATCAACTGAGAGTTTAAATCTTGCTGGACCCCCAAGGACACGTCTGCATGGACGCAGCCACGCTCCCAGCTGCTCGAGCGACCTGCCTGGTCCTGCTCGCCGTACCCTCGAGGTGGGCACGGCCCGCCCAGGCGCAGGGCCAGGAGCAAAGGGCTTCCCCAGCACTGCTCTGTGTAATGGCCCTTGAGCAAATGGGCTTTCAAGGGCAAACGCCCCATCTTTTCTTTCACCTCTTTAACCTTATCAGTACCGCCTAAACCTGGTCTAACAGGCCATCCAAGGGACAGTGATTGCCTCAGGGGTGGACATGCAACTGGAGAGAGAGTGCCAAGTATGCAGATGGTTGTTATCTGCAACAGCATTGCTGTGCAACAGGCTGAGCCGGGACTCTCTGGCCATGTCCGAAGGAAGAGCAGAGCATGCCCCAAGAGTGTGGTGTTTCCCTCCTTCAGCCTTTTGAATTTGGCCTCCCCAGAGGCTGCCTTTGATGAGAGCATCACCAAAGCTTCACCAGATTAAATTCCACCAAGCGGATCCTCAGCTGTGGTAAATCAGCGCGGCTCCCCCAGGGTGGATGGAGTTATGGCGTAACCTCCCTTCAGAGGATCCAGCCCTGTCTTTCATCCAGCTCGAGCATTAGTGATAAATGCAGCTAGTTTCGAATGCCTTTGTCCGTCTTGCTGGAAGAATGCTGATTGTGAAACGGGAATTTGCAATGCTAACAGAATCCTGAGGAAGGGCTGCAGAGAAAAATAACTGCAAACAAACAAAACCAAACCCTCTTCTCTCTTAGAAGATTCACAGCATCCCAAGGAAGTCATAGCAGGGAGGCAGAGATGGACGGTGTTTGAACCCTCCTCTCCTCTTCTTGAGGAAGGTCTGTGGGCAAAGGGCACCTGGTGCTGCAGAGGCAATTGCTGGCTGCTTTGCAACACCTCGAAGCATCAAACACCCGTGTTGGCTCCAGCCCAGGATGGAGTTGTTGCACCGTAGTGGTTTGACGCCTGCGCTGTTTTCTCCTCACGTTTGCACTGGCTCTGAACACAGTCCTCGCCTTTCTGCTAAGCTCTGGTACTCCCTCGGCACATTGCACCGCCAAGGTATAGCGTTGCATTGGTGGGTGGAAATGATCCCCTGAAAGGAATATGTAAGCAGAGACCCTCACTCCGTCTGCCCACTCAGCTTCTCCCTGTTTTCTTGCACCTTCTCTCATTTCTGAGAAACCCTCAGCTTAGTTCCTCCGCCTGCAACTGCAACGTCTTTCATCTGGAATTAAAAATAGAGTTGGTGCAGGCAATTTCTAAACTCATTGTGAACATGAAGAGGTGAGAAGTGAAGACTAACTTTCCACCGATTCTTGCCCAAATTGCCTGGAGCCCACTTCTTGTGTTTTCTGCCCAAGTGGAAAGGCCATACACACAGCTTCAGGGAAGAGAAAGGTTAGCTTTTATTGCCTTTTCACAGAGCTGCAGTCCTCAGGCTTTCCCTTTAAGGTTTTAGCATCCTCAGGAAGTAAAAATTATAATACAGACCAAGGTGGGACACACAGAAAACAACAAGTACTGAAGCAAGTACCCCAAAAGTAACACCAGGTGATTTTGGCAAGGCAAGACCTCTCCTTTTTAGAGGCCACTTGCCTCTTCTGCAGACCTCAGCGTAGATCCCCCACACCTCTGACCCCAGATCCTCTCTCATAACAGTCCTCAAGATGCCCCTGTGCTCCCCGCTGCCATGGGGCAGGTAACCCCCAGCAGCATTTTTTTTCCCCAAAGAACATCATGTCTTCTAACTTGGATTTGCCAGAGGTGACCTGTGGCGTCAGAGCACAGCCAGCTCCCAAAATACAGAGGCTTTGTATAAGCAAAGACAAGTCTGCAGGCGTGACAATGGCACAACCTTTTTATTCCCTTTCATATGGGTCATTGCAAACACCAGGTGAGGTTGAGGCATTTCAAATATAGGCTGGGAAAAAGACTGAGTGCAACAGAATAAGGATAACCGGTTATTGCACACAATAACCAAAGGAAAAATAACATTTTTCAGTCTTTCTCCATCAAGTACCTTTGACAAGGAAAGAGTTAAAGTCCAAATCTTTCTCTGTTTTTTCCCAAATAAGTGTCACAGTTTCTTGGCAGAGTGAATTTCGCCCTGAAAATTTCACTGACCCCATTCAGTTAAATTCACAGATCTTTCAAAGTTTTCCAACATCATCAAGCAAAAAAATAAACACTTGTGATGTTAAAAGCGCTGCAAGACACTGTTTGATTTGGGAAATTTTCCTTATTCACTCTCAGGCCCGAGCATATGGTTAGCATTTCAGCACCCGCTGGCAGCCGGGGACCGGCTGGAGGTGGGATTGCTCCAGCTCTGCTCAGTGGGCACCGGCCACCGTCAAGGCTCCCGGGATGCAAACAACGAGGCAGCCATTTCTCAGAGAACACGAAAACCTTTCAACCTACTGCAAAATACACAGCGTGACATCAGCATGAGATCACTAAAGGAAAGAGCATCCTCAGTTCGACGTTGATCAGAAAGGGAAGCCAGAGAACTGGAAGAAGAGAAGGGGAAAGAGCAAGGAATCCAGATAGCAAATTATTATTTGTTGCTTTTTAGACCAATGCTGGACTGAAATCATGGCCCTAAGCTGCCGTTTCCAACTAGATGAGCCACTGGCGAAGTGGCCGTGCTGTTTGCTGAGGGTAATTCATGTATTTACAGCAGTTGCCCACACAGGTTCTCAGAGCAGGGTGGGCTCAGGCCAGCGTCCGGGCAGCTCTCCTCCCGGGCACGGCAGAGCAGGGACGCCTGGCTTCAGGGACAGCCCTCCCTGGATGGAAGTGATGCTCCCCGTTGTAAGCAGCCCCGGGCGAAACACCATTTCCTTTAGGTATATCCTGTAGTTTCATTTGCAAGTAGGCTTCGCTTTTGTTTTCAGCTGGGCGGTTCATTATGATAAGCCACACCACCTTATTTTAAATTGTGTTTATTATCAGTTTGACACATTACACTAATATTTATTTTTCAAATCATTCCATGAAATGCTTTACTGGTACAATTGAAATGGATATGAACTTAATGTTTGGCCTTATCAGGACCAGTATTTACCAGGTTTATTAAATCTGTCCAAGCCTGCTTACAAAAGGAATATTTTTCAAAGCTGCAGTGAGGTAGAAGCAAATATAATCCATTTCACACTTTGTAACAGACCGAGAGAACTTGAATTTGAAGTTAGCACGAGTCCATTTCTTAACACTAAACTTACGACTGCTCTTCTCATTTCTCTGAACACTATATTCCTCCTGCAAAATGGTCCATAACCAGCCGTTTGTCAGAATTCAGTGCTTCCAGTAATGCTCACAATTTACTGAAAAGTCAACATTTATTTTCAAGTGGCTGAGTCAGCCCACAGGTAATTTATTGGCTGAAATCAAAATATGAAGTGAGGCATTTTGAAAGCTATTGTATAACCCTGGATGAAATCCATAGTGCCACAATGTGTTTTAGATAGCAGTAATATTTATGACCAATCGTTGTCATCATTTGTTGTGTTTATGCCTCAGTTACTGTGTTACGTCGTATACTCCTGTGTAGTCAAAATCTGTGTTTTAATTTTAGAATTGTCTCATGGCGCACTGCAAAAAAAATGTATGAAATATAAGTAGCATACTTCAGTCATCTAGCATGTCTCTCCATCAACCTTATCTTTCTTATCTTTCAAGAAAACTATAATTGGATAATCTTTACTTAATGTAAACTTCTAAAAGCTGGAAGCCATTTCAAGATTACACAGATTAACCGTGGCTACCTGTGAGAACATGCTTCAACATTTCTATGAATTCAGGGTGGATAAAATCAAATGTCTCCAGTATTTATGAAACTCTTTTGGCAAAGAAGTGATTGGAAATTTGTCACACAGCCTTCAAGAAAAAATGATAACTTTTCTGTAGTGTCCTTGTCTTCCTTATTACCCTGAGCCTGTCAGTTAGCTGGAAGCAAATAGTGGTTTTAATTTTCTGTTGGTCTGCAGACAGAGTGGTGTCTGGTTCCCAGGTTAACTTTAGCACTGTCAGCTGTAGAAAGGAATATATTTTCAAAGTTCAGGTCATTTGGTTTTGATATGCTATTTACATGTACAGATACTCCTTGTAGTCTAGCTGCACAGCTGTCTGTAGAGAAATCAGCCTGACAGTGGATTATACCCCTTCTACTGTATAGTAAGATACAAACTATTACAAATATTTTCATATTTCTATGGTTTGAGGCATCAACAGCCACAGAGAAAATATGCCTTTTTCAACCAAGTTCCTACTTGTGTTCTCAATTGAAAGAGGAGCTAATATATTCCTGGCAATATGCAACCCTTTTGTCTTACCATGGCGTATGATTAGTACTACGCCTGAATTTTGGAGAAGGACACAAATTTACTGTCACAATCAAGTGACTTGTATGAACCAGAGTGGATACTGCAGCTGCCTGCATGTTGTTGTTTCTGAAGTGCCCAGCTTTGTACAGTTTTCCTCCCAAAAAAATGACGTTTGCGCTCCAGTGCTAGGCTAGAGAGATTTGTAAGATCTGCACTGTTTGCATGCTGTCTCCCGTGAGCCCACCATGAGCAATTAAGGAGCAATTAAGAAGCAATTTCTGGGTAAACTACATTAAGGCTTTTGGCAATTATTGCTATTTTCCTGATTCGTTTAAACTCTTTTCTCCTCTCATTGCATCAAGTTTGGAAACTAATGATTAAGAGGAGTAACTTGGTTTTGTCCATTAATGTTAGTTCTCAGTTACCGTCGTAGTTACACTCTACATAGGGATATCACTAAATAATTGAAAATACCTAAATAATATTTAGATTCAGCCTTGGAGCAAACCTTTGGCCCCACTAACTAGCAGGTCCACAGATTCCAGACACTATAGAGACTGAAGTAGACAGTCTGTATAAATATATGGCCAAAAAAAAAAAATCGTATTTAGTTACAGAAGAGTAAGTACATAGTAGTTTTCAATCAGTTTCACTGTAGTCTGTGGGTCTCCGGGTACACTGACTTCTTCTGAATGGTCTACAAAACTTAACAATAAAAATAAGCCTATTGTCAGTAGGCTTCAATTTAACTATACAAGAGGCTGAAGCTCTGCTGGAAAAAAATCTGGATGTCTGCAAATGAAGAAGATTGAAAACCACTGGCTCTTCTGGCTGCATTTTTTTAAGGAAGACTGCTGTTACGCTGTAAAAAATGCCTTCAGAAGTATCTATTTACCTTTCACTAGTACTGGAGATATATTTATGATTTGCAAAGAAATTGTGATCTTGGGAGTTGGACTCGATGATCCTTAAGGGTCCCTTCCAACATGAGATATATTCTATGATTCTATGATCTTTCAGATTTAAAGGTGATGCACAAACGTGAAATAGCACCGTGTGCGAAACAGAGGGCGCCGGCCCTGACCTTAGGCAAGGTGGTGGTTCGGAGAAACAAAGCCTTCAGCCACCACAGATCTCCCACCTTAGACCACCTCTGGCACTTCCAGCCAGTGCTCGTGGGCCAAGGGGGATCCTGTTTCTCTTTACACCCCCGCAGCGAAGCCCCCCTCCACCCACAGAAAGCAACACTGCAGGCTGCTAAAATGGGGTGAAAACTCCCCCCCTTCAGCAGCGGAGCATCCAGGATTGCTCCATTATTAGCGTAGGCACTGCCAGAAGCAATTTAAGTTCAAAAAGTTACGTTCTGGAGGCATCTAGCTCTCTCCGTTGACCGTAGGGACAGCCCAGGTCCATCAGGTTCCTAACTCAGGTGCTTTGCTAACTTCACCTGAAGTTATGGGGGTTTTTCAACCTAAGTAGACATCGGTGACAAAGTATTGCAGAAGCAGGAGATGCTCAGAGAGGGTGGGGAGTTTCTAGAGTCACGCAGTTAATGGCAAATCTGGGGGTAAGCCTTGGGTCTTCTCCATAAATAAAAACCTTTGACCGGTCGGTGAATCTTTTACACGGTGCTCAAGACCAGTGGTACCTGGCATCCCATGTTTCCAAATGCTTATTAATGATTCATCTGATCTATTGACCTAAAGCAAAATTAGCTGTGAAAAGAATGGCAAAGCCATGCAGGCCTTGCAGGGCTGATTCTCAGCTATAGATCTGTCCCCCAGCACTCTTCTGGTCACGTTTTAAATGACTCAGGCTTTTCTTTCAGAACAGATAGAGCTGACCTGTGTTAAAAGTATGCAAAAAAAGACCTGGGGCAAAATGCAACAGAGGAGGGGGAATGTCACCAAGTTCTAGAAAAATGCATCGTGAGCGATTTCTTCACATAAAAGGGTAATAAAGAAGAGAATTTCTGTCCCAGGAATTGCTCCCAGCATTGAGTTCACTTCTCTTCTAAGAAGCCTGCAGGATGTTTGTCCAGTTTAGGAAGAAATCACTCTCATTTATGCAAAATATTCATTTGCCCATCTGCCCCAGTGCCGCCAGGACCACTGCCCGCCCCTGCCCACCGCAGCATCCCAGCTCGGCAGGCGCTGGCAAGGCTGTTGCGCGTTGCAAACTGCTCTATAACTTGAGCAATCAATTCCCTCCCTAGGAAAGAGGCTGCTAGAGCATTGCAGTGTTCTTGGAATGTTTGGAAATACTTGTCAAAACACGACTCTGGTTTCATTGTTAGTTCTATTAACATTCAAACATTTCCCTTGTTGATTAAAGGCATTGGCTCTATGCAACGTCTTAAAGTCAATACCTACCTGCCTCCTATCCAATTTCTTATGTAACTGCTGCTTTCCACACCACAAATGTTTTTCTCTTATTGGTGAATGAAATGATTTATGCCACAATTACTACGCAGAGGCCTTTCAGGGCTGATGGAGGCCAAACCTCCCTGACCACAGGTTGCATTCTTCATGATGTTTGATCTGGACATCCAGCATGCTGCGTGAGGGGAATCACATTTCTGCAAAAGCGCAAGATCCCTGAGGTAGTTATCACTTTATTATGACAGAGCTGGACATGGTCCCACAAGCCAAGCTGCAGACCAGGAGATGGTATTTGGGAAGGCAGTTCACCTTCCCGGGCTTTGGAGTGACAGATTGTACCATGGGGATAATAACACTTAACTATCCCCTATAGAGTTATCTCTGTTTATAAAGTATCCCGAGACCCTCAATTGCTTTTCCACTCCAAAGCTGCTGGACGTGCATATAGGATCTGGAATACATATGTATGTTGCTTCTTATTTCAAAGGCCAGTAAAAGCTATAGAGCCACTCAATTCTGTAACATGTGCTGTGTATTTAATACAAGAATACATGTCTGATCCACCCACCCTATCTCGGCAGCAGAATATACCCGGAGCGGAGCTTGTGACGTGCTCTTTGGAAAAAGAAAACTACCACAGGAATTGCAAGGAGATAGCCATACAAGTCAGGCTCTAGATGTGGCTGGGCTGGAGTCAGACGCAGCACTGTGTCCGCACTGTCTTGCAGAAGCACACAGGCTATATTAAAGCAGAATTAAGAATGGCTGATTTGTCCCCCTATTTAAGCTTTCCCCTGAAGTAAAAAAAGTGCCACTGAGAAAAACCTTGCCTAAAAGTCATAGTAATAATGCTTTAATATTGAGCAAAATTCTGCCGCCATCCTAATAGATGAAAGCCCTCAGCTCGTATTTGGTTTAGGATATGGCTGTTTGTTTATTCTGAAAGCTCCCACGCCGCTCACTATGCATCCCTTTCCCTGCCTCGGAGTGGGGCAGAGCAGGGGAAAAGCCCCTGGAGCAAGGAGGGTAAGGATGTGGCCACCAGGCCACACAGCAGGGCCAGGACCTGGGGAAGAGCCTGACGTGTGACATCTCCAAAGGGCTGAAGATGAGGGGTGTTTCCGCACCCCCCCTGCTGCGGGTGGGCAGCTGGGGTGGACGGGCAGCGGCAGGCAGCCGGTGTGCCCTTTGGTGGTCCCTGGTCGCATCCAGGAGAGAAGACTTTAAGTACGGGCACCAGGCTCCCAGAAACTCATCTTGGCAGCGTGTGGTTTCTCCTCACAGGCATCAGTCTGCACGGGCTGGTGGGGGATTAAAGAGGTTGTGGCTTTGTTTCAAACACCCTGCAAAGTACGGTGTCCTGCTATACCCGCAAGTGCAGCGCTCCAGCCCATGTTTGCTGGAAATGTCACATGTAGTGATGGCACGCATAGGTCTGGCAGGCAGAAGTGATCTCTGTCTTCTCCTCTCCAGGCTCCAGAGCATTGTCGTGGTTTACTCCAAGGACAGGGAACATCCAGCCTGTGCTGGTGGTCAATGGCACCTCCGAGAGCCGCTCGCGACCCCAGTGCAGTCTCCCGGCTGCACACATAGCTGCTGTGCTGAGTCAGCATTATTTCAAGGTCTGACTTTAAATCTTTGCTTCTCACACGCTCCACAGGCTCTCTCCAGTTTTTTCCCCTCTCTCTCTGCTTTCTCCAATCATCTGCTTCGCTCTCCAGGCTGCCAAATTATTTTACGTCTGCCAGCACCTCCCCGTACGCAGCTCTTGGAGAAGAGACTCGCTGTGTCTTTCCAGCTCACTCATTCCTTCCTATTTCACTTCAAATCAGACAACTCGCCCTTGCAGAGCCCTGTATTCCTCATCTGCCCATGCTGTTCAGCGGGAAACAAATCCCACAGGAGGAGATTGTGTTGCAACCAGCTTGCAGAGGGTGCACGCACAGAGCGAGCCTTCACAGGGTGGCTTAACCTCTTGCAGTGTTTACCCTGACAATCATTTGGATCCTTAATCTTAGCAACAACGACTAGCAGCTTGAAATTCAATAAACCTGCCGGGAATCACGGTCCTTCGGGCCGCCTAGCTAATAAAAAATGGTTTAGCCATTCCAATGCACCTTATTGATATAAATGGATAGTGGTATGAGCTCTGGAAAACACACCCTAGTGTCTGCATCCACTGATGCTATTTAACCCTTGGATGCTAAGGGTGGACAGCTTGGGCTTCTGCTCACACACACTGACACTGATCTCCGAACCAGTATTTCAGTTCAGTCTGGTGAGCTCGTAACGGTCCCTTGGGCTGAAGGAACAGCTCGTTACAGCACTGCGGGGCTGCAACACTGAGTCTGGCTCACAAGTCGGCTAACAAGTCTCAGTTTTGATAAGAAATATTTGGTGATATTTTTTGTGTGTACCTAACCTGATATGACCCAGAGACTCATGTGACCGCATCTCTGATCAAACTTGCCCAGCGTATTAAAACGTGCACGGAAGTTTCTCCTACCTCATTGCTTTGCTGCAACTCAGTGTTGGTTCAGGAATCGCTTTCTGCCGGCTAAGGAAGCAAGTTCTGCGAGGATCCACCAACGGGGATGTACGGGGGTACCAGTCCCCAGTATCATTTTTGCAAGATCCTTATTGATTGAGCCCAGGACTGTGTCAGCACAGGGCCGTCCCTGTGCTCCACTGTCTGCTTTGCTAAATGCGACAGCTCAGATGCGCAGGTGAGTGGCTTGCAAGAGAGCACTGGAGAGATTGCGGGGGAAGGGAAGGGGCTCGTGCCACTGCACCCCACCTCATCACGCGCTCTCCTCCAGCAATGTCACCAAAGGTGACTCACGAGGAGCCTCAGCCCCAAGGGCTTTCAGACAGACGTCTCACAGCCTGTCCCATCCCCGTCTTCTGGATGGAGAGGCAGAAGGGACTGCTCAAAGCGTTCGCGCCTGGAGCAGATTTTGCTGACAGCAGCCTGCGTTTAACTTATTTTGAGACTATCAACAGGTTGCACTTTCAGAGAGAGAGATTAGCAGCCTTCCTCCCATGCAGGGCTTTGGAGAAGCATGAAGGGAGAGAGGGGGTTCAGGTATACCAACTCCCCCAGGACCGGCAAGGCCCCCCAAATCTCTTCCCAGGACAGATGCTTTTGGTGGCTGAGTCCCTGGCGGGGTCTGGGCAGATGGAGATGCGGTGGGAACGTGATGGTGAGAGGCTTGGACACTGACAGCACCGCTGACCATGTTGTATTTCATCTGCTTGCTCGGAAAAGGGCAACCACTCACCATGCCTGAGCTGCCGAAAGGGGGTTGATTTTCATCACTGACAGCTCTGGATATTAAGGGGATAAACAAATACAAAGTTCTGGGAAGGGAATGTTTATAAAGGGCAAAAGGAGAACAAACACTTTGGCAGCGAGAGTATCCCTGCATGAAGGGGAGTGCATGCTCCTAGCTTGCGGGGGAAGGAAAACTTTGGGGCTAATATACAGCTTATGGCATAATAGCCCTAAAATAAATGCAATTGTGTTGTGCAGGCTTTACTAGTCTATGTACGTGGATTTTTTTTTATAGTAAGAAAGTGGCTGAGACACAGTCCAGAGCTGTAGTTTTTGCCGCACAGCACTACATCCCAGGCTCTGCTATGGTGGCCACCGCAGTGACAAAGCAGCATCAGAAAATCCACGCTTAATCGGGTCTGTGCTCCCCAGCCCCATGTGAGTGTGCTGCACCAGAGGTTAATAAATGGGAAACCTAAAAATACCTCACTCTGGGGAAAACTGCGAACCTTGAAGTCCTTCATGCAGGACTATCTCAATACCCCTTTGATTTCCTGTCGTAAAGGGCTTCCAAATGTTATAAGCTTTTAGTTTTCCTCCAAATGAAAACCAGTTCAAAACCATTAAAGGGCTGAGCTGACTTGATCTGAGATGCAGAGCTTTTACATCTCCTAGCAACCTTAAAACTCCCTGGGTTCGGATCGGCCATTTCCATCCTATTACCCCACTCCGGGAACACCAGGAAAGCGTTTGCCTTCGCCTGACACGGAGGAACAGTCATTGTGGTGCTTCCGAAACGCAGTCGCAGTACGAGCAACCACCCGGAATTCTCACTTAACGTTTCTATTTTAGCTGCGGGCTTAGGAAAGCTCCTGATCCTTCTTTGCTGCTCTCCTCTTGGAAAATGGGGATCATACTAGTAACAATACTGGGTGTTGCTCTCACCGTGCTGACTTTACATGACATCAGAATTTGGCCTTGCTTTTGCAAAAAGTCATATTCAAAATAACGACAGCAACAACTCCTCACACAGTGTTATAATTATGCTGCTGTTGTTTTTATTTTTATCGATTTTCTGTCACCTCCAGTACAGCAGTTGTGAGAGCAAACATCGTGCAGTTTGAGACGCTGCCAAGCCATCTCTGCGACGGTGAAATAACCACATTTTATTTATATGTCTGCTTTTCCCCCTATTGTTTTCACTTAAACTGATGGTGTCACTGGCGAGGGTCTCCGCTGACATGTAGGATTTCCTCGCCGCAGCCCGGTCTCAATGCTTCCCCACACAATGCGACAGTATTGAGATGTCAGAGTCTCTGTGCCTGATAAAGGTGTCAAGACAGATCCCGGTTGAAGCGACCACAGTGCCAGCTCCGAGCCCTCCGCAGCGGCCGCGAGCGATCCCCGCCGTACGCCCTCGCTGAAAGCCAAACCTCCACACTGCCCCAGCTTTTTGCACAATTTCTCGGACCTGAACAGCCTCACCTTGACTGTTCCGCAAGTTGGGTTTTTTGGGTCCCCTATGCAGAGCATTTTCAGCTTTGGTCATATTTGCATCTGGTTTTGCTGAATGAGCTGCTATGTCAAGGGGGATTAAAGCAGAGCTGTGACTTCTCTGTATGAAGCAGCTCGGATCGCTTGTCAGCAATAACTGATGCACGTCACTTTGGCAACTCGGCCGTGTCGGGGGTCTCTGAGATGACCATGATATCCCAAACCGTAACTATGATAGTGACTAGATCATTGTAATCATAACTAGATACAAGTGACATTTAATCAGATTTTATTCAAGTACCTAGTCCAGTTAGCGGCAGCAAACACGCAGGGTCTGTGGAGGCTGTGATTACTCCCATCGATAAAACACAGCGATACTGGGTGTTTGGTGGGTGAAGTCAGGGTGCTCGAAGCAGGCTAGATGCTCGTGGCTTCGCTTCGGGGTACAGCGTGGCAGCTCTGCCGGCAGAGTGGGTGCGTTGCCCGTTTGCCGGGCGAGTCCTCAGGCCGAGCCGAAGGGCTGCATGCAGTTTCTCTGCCGCCCCGGACTCACGGGTCCCCCTTCAGCCCCGTCCCACCGCCTCTTTTCGGAACACGCACTCCTTCAGGGCCAGAAAAAGAAAACACACGGGTGTGTTTCGCGGCACACGGTGCCACTCTGGAGCCGCGATCCGGACCCCCGCTGCCGTGGGCTTCTGAGCCAACTTCAGCCTCATGCGTACGGGAAAAGGGTGCCCGCTTCGCCCGGGGGACGTGGCGGGAGAGAGCCGCGGCAGAGCCGCCGCCGGCCCCGAGAGGCACCCGGCCGCCCCCTTCCCCCTCCCGCCGGAGACCTTCTCCCCAAC
>JAVKLA010000053.1:38827908-38952481 GCA_034782735.1 Sagittarius serpentarius | reverse complement strand
ATCTCGGAGGGTGGAAGGGGGGCGGATGGAGGCCGCCGGAGCCGTCTTTGGAGCGGGAGTTACGAACGCGGCACCGCGCCGGGCCGGGGAGGTGGCAGCCGGGCCGGGGTGATCCTCCGCTCACCGCGGCTCGGGCAAGCCGCAGAGGCGCCCGGGGGGGTGGGGGGGAACCGCTTTTAAGGCGATCCCTGTCTGCCAGGAGTTCTCTGCCAGCGGTGGCTGTACGTGCAGCACCCCGGGTTTGACCCGTGGCTGCGTTTGTAACTGCAGTCGGGGAAGGAAAGATGCCTCCGTACGTGGGTAGCGCGCATCTTCAGCGCCCATCTGAAATGCTCCGAGTGTGTGTGTTCGGGTGGGAAAAGTAAGGAAGGGTCATTTGTAGCCACATCTTGGGAGCAGAACTGGAGTTGCGACAGCTCCGGATGGGCACACGCTGGATCGCAGCTTAGTAGCTGCGGCTGTGCTGGGAAGGGAACAGCGTTTCGGGGAAGGCGGGGAAGGTCTCCCCTCGAGTGGCAGCACTGCGGTTGCAAGTGAAAAGAAGTTAACACGCTGTGCAAAAGCTGTTGTTTTGGTGGGTTCCCCCCCGCCCCCCCAATAATATACGGCGGGTTTGAAACATTGTGTCTCCCTGATACGCCTCAGCTGCTACCTGAGTCCCTGTTTGTTTTTCAAAGCTCTTTAATGGCAGGGAGCCCCCTCGCAGCCCCCCGTCTTCGGGATTGCATGTACCCGGCAGAAAGTTTCCATTGTTCAGGAAAGGGTTTGAAGCCTGTTTGCCAAAAAAGTGACAGGGGAATAAATGGGCTTCGTGGAGGCTGGGGGGTGGGGGCATTACTTTCATACCCCTTTTGGTTAAAGCTATAAATCACACCGGGGGTTGGTTTTGTTTTCGAGAAAGTCCTAATAAAACACCAGATTCTTAGTGTAACTCGTTTGGCTCATTTTTCACAGCCAAAAGAATTGATTTATGGGGCGACATCTCAGCGACTTGGTCAGAGCAGATGAGGTCGGTGTGCGGGGAGGAAGCGAGCAGCCTGTGCCGGTCACAGGGGTGGGAAGCGGCAGAAGCAAAGTGTCCCCAGTTCTCCCTGTTTTAGCCTGAAGTACGTACGTCTGGGCGCTGTCACTTCGGGCACAGTTGAACCCACGGGGGTTGGGAGCAACCTGGGTGGCTGCCTCGGTGGTCCCCAGGGTGTCCACCCGCACCTTCAGCCCGTAGCTTGGGATCGATGATGTGTTCAAGTGGTGCTAAACCCTTCCCGTGCTGAAGACACCTTTGCAAGTTAAGGCTTTGGGATGCTGTTTGAATTGTAACAAGTGGCGTACTCGGAGGTCACACTGAGGGGAACATCCCTCCGGTGATGTCTGTCAGCTGAGTGATGGGTTGGGATTTCCACGGGCTCCGGTGGAAATCCTCAGGACAGGCTCCCCGACCGCTCTGTCAGCTTTCTCCAAAGCAAAGATGTTGCTGTCAACGCCCTGTGCCCCGTGCTCCCTGGGAGCAGGATTCATCCCTGAGCGGAGGGCTCCCGTTAACCCCAACCCCCGGCGATGTCTCCAAGGGTTGCCCCATCACCGTGAGCTGCTGAAGGCTCCCGCGGACGGGGGGCTGCCGGGGCGGGGGGAGCTTTGCGATGCCGGTGGCTCTCCCACCACCGACCACGTGCGCGGGGAAGCGTGAAGCCGGCGCTGCTCGCCCAGCTCCGCGCCGAAGCCAGCAGCCCTGCCAGTGCTGGGGCACCCGCTGCCCGTCCGACCTGGGTGGGGGGAAAGGTGGTGCGAAAGAAACTGTAAAGAATATAAACCTTCAGAGCCAAGTAAAAACACGTTTTACTTTTTCAGTCTTTTTGAATTGAATGGTAAAAAGCAAATTCTTTCTCCTAGTCAAATGGGCCATGGGGTATTGGCTCGTTACTGAGGGTTGTTGTTCGCTGGGCTTTGCATTTACAGTCTAAGGCCTTATTTTCCATAAAGGGGCTTGGAAGGATTTTTCCCCAGTGATCTAATTCTCCACACGGGGCTGTGAAGGCTATAACAGCTACTGCTTTGTGCCTATACTCAGCTACATAAAACACACATTGAAGGGAGGCATTCTCGAGGTATGTGTATGTTTGCTAATATGAATACTCGCTATTAGCGGAGGTGGAGGGGGTGCAGGTTTTAACATCTCCGCAGGGAGGTGTTCGGCTGTTGGCAGGAAGGAGGCAGATGGCGGGGCTGTTGCTGAATAGAAACTAAACTAAAAACACCAGGGGCCTCATCTGGGCTGAGTTTCTCTTCTCTCCCTTTCTCGGGGCTGCTGCAGGAACAACAATGTCAAATTTCACCACCCCCCCCCCGCTTTTTTTTTTTTTTTTTATGAATGAAAGTAGAGAGGCGAGGCAGGATTGAATGTGTATGTCATTCAGGGGCTATGACAGAGATGATTAGGGAGGTCAGTGAACTCCTTTGCAGCCTTGAGCATGCGGTCACTCTATTCAGCAGCCACAGAATAGACATCAATATAAAAAAGCCCGTCCAATTTGCATTAGTATTCAGATAAAGATATTACTTCGTACGATTTGTGAATGTCAAGTAACGCTGGCTGTTTTCTTAGAGAGCAGACCAACTGAAACAGCAGATTTTCACTTTTAAAAACTTCTGATAACCGGCCTGTCTCCTGTAGCTGGTGTGTATGTGTCTGCATACGGTGTACGTGAAAAAGAGGATTTCTGGGCTTCTTAGGATTTATATCGCACTGTTTAGCTGCTAAAGCTGTCTGTGTTCATTGAAAGAGTTGTATAGAGAGCTGCTAGCGTTTGAGCAGGTTTGTGCGGGAAGGGGAGAGCTCCCAATCTGTCAGGAGCAAGAACCAAAATTTCCTTGTGCAGCACTGGAGTCAAATTGTCACCCAGAGTTACTGCATGGGCAGTTTTCAAGCCACAGGAATGGAAAAGGGGCCGTTTCAGGATTTTGCTTAAGTTGAACGGGAAAGCATGTACCAATTCCTGTGACTTTTCTGCTTGGAAAGAACTGGTGATGTGCTGGTTGAGATGTTTATATTCATGCAGCTGATGGCAATCGGGCTCTTGTAGCCTTTCAGCATGGGCTCAGTGAGGGTGTAGGGTACAGCGGTCCACGTTGCTTCGCTTTGTGTGTCTGAGCATTTCAAAGTTCATCCTGAAATTATAAGTGTATTGAAGTGAGTGCCAAATGGCACTGACCATTCCTGGAGCTGGCCTGAGGGTTTGCGCATTCAAACGCTCTAAAAAAAATCTCTTCTATATTGATGGTGCTTCCTACTTTGTGCCTGAGACCAGAAACACTTTAGATTCAGTGGGCAGCTATGAACGATAACAGTTTTCAGATTAAAAGTTGATCTGTTTGTTCTTATTAACAGCAGCAGCTAAAAAAGCTAATGAAGTCTTTAATGTTGAGACTAACATATTTTACTGAGCAATAAAATAAGAGGACATGAGTAAAGGATGATGAAATATGGCGCTTTTTTTTTTTTAAATCTAATTTTTACCTTGCAAATAGCGAACTAGAAAGTCTGTTCCAGTGGAGAGACAGACTCATTAATGTATTCGATACTAGCTGTATAACATCATGTCTTCTATGCGTATTGACAAGGGTCACTCCAATTAAACCTGAGGGTTTTTTTCTTTTAATTAAGACTTTATTAACAACCACTGAGTAGGGAATGTGATGAAAGTAGATCTGAAAATTGTGTAGCGAAGTGTTGATCTGCTAATTAAATCATGCAATTAAAGTAAGCCACTCTGACCAGCATGTTAACTTTTACGACTCCCTCCAACAAATCTTCAGTGCTGTTTGGGAAAGCGTACCTGTCCCGAAGCCTGCCTGAGCGTGGTTTTTGAAGTTAGGTGAACGCTAAAGGAGTCTTGATTGCTGCATCGCCGTGGCGTCTGGGCCGTTTCCATCCGGTGGCACCCAGTCTGCTGCCTGGACAAGGCTGAAATTTTGCGTGAGCCTGAAGGAGGACTTTTTTCCCCCTCTATAAGGCTGGGAAACAAAATTTTTCCTCTTAAAATATGGTCAATAAAAGTGCACGTTCATATCGAACTATGTGTTTAAAAAGCTGTCCTCCCTGCAAACTTACTGTGTACCTCTGCTATTTCACTTAGAGACCCTAAAAGATAGGGAATCACCCCAGTTTCTGAGCGGTTAATGAAATTTCCAGTTTACAAAAGTACTTGACCAAGACGTTTCTGAAGGTGATCTGTCAGCTGGCAAACAAAGCTGTGACTGAAAGCGTTAACTGAACCTTAATTTCAGCTAAGGTTAGGGCATGGCTTGCTGCTAGGTTTTTCTGGGTGGTCACTGAAGTGTGTGGGATCCAGTGCAAGAGCCTGGGCATGAGCCCTCAGGGTTCAGAATAGGTGGAGAGGTGGCTGTGCTCTCCTTACAGTTTAGCTTTTCACAATTTTTAGTATATGTGGAGTAGAACTAACAGGAATGTTACAAATTCAGGTATTTCTACTAAAAATACAGGTAAAATTGCCTGCCCAGCTGGAAGACTTTTTCCCAGCTAGGCTGGACCTGATACACAGATGATCAATTAAACTGACTTTTGTTCTGTTTCCCTGTTTGAATACTTTTCTCTTTTTCCCAGGGTGCTACGAGCTTGTAGCTTTTCCTGTGTCCTGGAGGTTTGTCTGGCGCTGCATACCTGTTTCTTCTTTTTTTCTGAACCTTCAAAAAAAAAAAAAAAAGCAGCTTGAAGTTGCCTGCTGACTCAGCACCCTCCAAGCCAGTCGATAGCGTGGTTTGATGGAGCTGGTTCAGTGTTTGCCGTTTCATCTCTTTTAACACTGGTTAGTTAATAAACTTGGTTCTCCTCCATGTACCAGGCTGGATGCCAGAGAGGACGGTGGCTTGGTAAAATTTGCCATACATCCTTTTTTCTGCAGCAAATGGGACTGCGGTTTAGCAAAGCCATTCATGGTACGTGAAAGCGGGCAGTCTGGGCTGGCAGGAGGAGTAAATCCAATAGCACCCCCTGTGCAAACTTCGGGCTGTGTCTGAACACACATACGATACTGAAAGAGCCTTAAAATACCTTGTTACACCCTGACTTTTTTTTCTTGGCCTCCTACCTAGCTTATCAGTTTACTGTTTGCCCCTCTTTTGGCTGTTTATCTGGTGATCTTGTAAAAAAAAAAAAACAACAAAAAACCAAAAACCCAGGTACTTTTTCTCTGAAGTAGAGCTGACTGTCCCGGTGCCCCCTTTCCGATAACGCTCGCAGCTCAGGTTGCCAAGTGCCATAGGTATGATTTAAAGCCCTGTATGTGTGAAGAAGAGCTTTTATTCCTGCGGTGAATGCGGTATTCCTGGTGCGCTTAGCCCTAAAGTATCTGCTCCTTGGCTTGAATTACCAGGAAGTTTCTGTAATATCAAAAGCAAACAAGAACTGTGAGATATAAGCTGAGTATAAACCTTTGGTAAACTTAGTAGTTAAAATGTGAAAGGTAATCAGACGTAAACCTGCGCTATTATTCTGATAGGCTATCTGGGGGGTTGTCGCATTCAGGACTAGCCAGGTAGTTACATCAAATTTTTTTTTTTTTTTCTGTGACACTCAGGTTACACAATGTAGCAAAGCTTTTCTTTTTTTTTTTTTTTTTTTTTGAAGAACAGCAGCACAGTCAAGTAAGAGAACATTTCTCCAGTAACTGCTTCAGTTTCAAATGTATTCATCTAAAAAAGGTGTGGTATTTATTGTGGAGGGGGAGGCAGGCCTTGTGTGCGAGCCTTGCTTTCTCAAATCCAGAAAGCAGGGGAAGATAAAGAGTTGGTTAAATAAAAAGGTTACATTAAAACTTGGAAGGAGATTTCTTTATCACGCAGAACTCTATGCAAAACAATTACCATGTGCTTACATGTTTAGCATCTGTGAGGTTTTGGGGCTGTGCCATTTCTGCAGGTTGTGAGGGGTTAAAAGTATTAATGACTCAGAACTGAGAATGGTTCCAAGTTTTTGGGTGAGGAAAGGACGCAGTCTAGGATCGCTCTCTGCAAGCAAGCGAAGCTCCGCAGGCTGCGGTGCGCGCTGAAGGCACTCTTCCCCGGGAACGCCGCGGCACGAAGACCCCAGCGTCGGTGTTTGCACCCAGGGGTTGTACTGTGACCTATTGAACTACCTGCAGATGTCAAGCTGACACATGGCAGCATGTTGGTTTGGTTTTTTTTTTTCCCTTTTTTCCTTGTCACCCAAGGAGCCAAGCCATCGCTACAGCCCTTAGTTTGAGTATAAGGTTTGGGGGGAAAGGAAATAACAGGCGATCATGGTGTACCATGGCATGCCGGAGACCTGCAAGGCTGGCTTCCCAACTCCTGCTGGTTGATAACTGATGAAAGTATTTGTCGGCTTAGCTTTATTTAATGCTTTTGCCCTGGAAAGTGGAGTGTTTTGCAGTTGTTCCTTTATTGCAGCGCACTACCTTGGGCTGTTCAGAAGGAACTCACTGAAGAATTTCAGCTGATATAGTTAAATCAGCAAAGCTTTGGAGAGCAGATCACGGCTAGGTTATAAGGATTGGGCTAGTACCCAGCGATAAGGGAGTAAAGGGAGTTGAAGCATTTTGGAGTTGACCCGGGGCAAGCTGGATGTAGGGGAGTCAGCAAAATAGCTGGGTATTGCTCAAGGGCCAAACCTTGTGGTGGTTATGTGGTGCGTAGGTGAGTTATCACTCATGCCAAGAGAGAGGAGCAGTGCAAAGTAACAGGCAAGAGGTGGAGAACTTGACTGTTGTAGAACTCCGAGGAGCGTGCTAAGGACAAGAGCATCTCTGAGGCTCCTCTCACAGAATGCAGGCAGCACCTGGCTTCTGCAGAGATGGGGCACAGACGTGGTCCCTGTAGCAGGACCCATGTCCCAGGAGCCATCTGGTCCCCTGTGTTGCTGGTGGTGGCTCTGCAGAGGGACTCACTGCGGGGGGTTTCATCCTGGCGTGGTGCAGAGGAGATCATGTGAAGCCCTGAAGGTGTTTCTGCTCTGGGCTCTGCAGGGTACTGCAGGGTAACGTGCGTCACCCTGGGCTGACAGCTCATCCCCTCTTACTCACTTCCCGTGAGGAAGGCAAAATATGCATCTATGAAGGCTTTTCGTTTGAGGAAAAGGGAGCTACGGGAGATGTTCCTGGGTTCAAATGATGAGACCAGCCTTTATCAACCTTACGCTTTCGCTGTCAAAAAACTGAAAAGCTCCCAAGAATTGGATTTTTAATTTTACTTTGATTCTTGGCAGAGCTGGTAAAGGTCCTTCATGGCAAGTTTGGCTCCCGGTTCAGAGGGCTGTTGCTTTGTTTGGGGGGTTTTGCCATTCTCTGCCGCTTGTAGTCCTGTAAAAATAATAATGAGGTCCTGATCTTGCGCCTATTGAATCCTAAGCAAAAAAGCCCCCATTGATTTCCAAGGGAGCAGGCTGAAGCCCTTCACAGATCATGGTGGGAGCAGCTATTTAGCATAAGCAGGGATTGTTTGGAAAGTTTTCTAATGACCCAAACATTTTAACAAGCGGAGGAAACTCTGGCGAGTAAAAGGGCTCCCTGGTTTGGGGGTGGGGAGATGCCTGGTGCTGCTTCATGGGGGCAATCCCTGAAGCTGGCTCTCCGTGACCTCCCGTTCCTCTCAACCTGCTGCAAGGCAGGCCTTCGCTTCCCATCTTGGTTTTTATAACTCCAGCTTCGTTGCGAGCTGGCGGCAGTGTCGCAGCCCAAACGCAAGCACCGGAGGCGACGGTGACAGCCACCGCCTGGGCCCCCCGTGACTCTGGCGCGAGTCCCGCGTGGAGCCGAGCCGCAGCACCGGCCGCCATCCCCTCATGCCCCATCCTTGTTGCCATCGTATCGGTGTCGGCCGGCATTAGCCCCCAGCGCCGTGATCTGCGAGCCGCACAATGCGCCGGGGAAAGTGTTAATAATCCGCCGTGGGGGTCCGCAGGCGAGCCGGGGCTGAGCTGGGGCCGAGGCGGCCCTGCCGACGGGCAGGCCGGGGCTGCCGAGCTCCGGGGCCGTTTGCACGGGGGACAGGAGCCAGCGGAGGAGCTTTCCCGGCACTTCACGGGCAGGCAGAGCCGGGGGGGGGAAAGAAAAAGAGTTTTCTCAGAGGGTTTGGGTTTTTTTTATATCCCCTCCTTTCATGTGCAAGACTCAAGCACAAGAAATTCCCTCCCAGCAAAATATTTCGGCAGCTTGTTTGGAGACTGTAGGTCTTGAACCAACCGGTGATTTGATTTCTGTTTAAAATTTTTTTTAACTTCTCTATATAGATTCCCCCAGGCAAGCGTTTTGTTTCTAGCCGGTGGCAGGATCTGTGCAAGATGAGCATGCTGATTCCCCGAGATGTGCTTTGGGAGACGGGGGTATCAGAGCTAAAAGTGAAGAGGAAAAACCAGTTGCAGTGGGAAGATTAGGGAGTTAAGACTGTGCCCTGACAACTAGCATGTGCAACCAAAGATAAATCCTCCATGAGCCTGTCTTTAATTAAAAGAATGATTGGAATTAGGCATAGTACTGTCTCTCCTGATCTGTATCGTGTATCTGTATGAATAAAGCATTTTTGAGGAGCGAGAAGAGAAAAAACACCAGATTTTAATCTTCCTTTGGTAGCCGATACGTCTGCGTTTTGAAAGGGCATATTTCTCCCCGTCTTAGAGTACCCAGGCTTGTTGACAGTAAACAACTGTCACTTGGCAGTTTATGAAAGAAGAAGAATGTTTAAGAAAACATGTCCAGTTTAAATAGTTATGTTAATAGGCTGGGGATTCATGCAGAAGTGGGGGGGGGCTGGTAAATGGAGGTGCATAAATTAGCTGCTATTTACTGCGTAAGAGATGAACTGTGAGTGAATGCAGTTGGAAAAAAATAAAATAAAAACTACATTCATTTTTACAGCCAGTGTGTTATGCCTGGTTTCGCAGCTTTCTGTGAAAGCATTTTTTTTCTTCCCCCCCCCCCCCGCCCCAGGGAAAACTCGGAAAGCCTCTTTCTTGCAGCGTGCAGTGGCTTGGGCGCCGGGAGGCCCCTGGGTGGGACGAGCCGCAGGGCTGGGAGCCCAGCACTCCCACTGACCGGCCCTAATGCTGCTTCACGCTCCGCAGGCAGCGCTTAGACCTTGCAGCCGCCCTGCCGTGTCCTTAGCCTTTGCTTCACGGGGGTGATGGGAAGAGGAGACTGCAAGGGAACTCTGCCTCCCAATTTGCAAATTGATTAATTACAGAAAGGAGGGGGGAAAAAAGAAATGGCAGATGGTGTCCTCTCTGCATCCCTGCCCAAAGTTGCTACAAATCCATCACTCTCCTTCTGAGTTCAAGACTCGTGAACGTAGTGAATGATGAGCAAGCGTAAAGCATTTATTCCAGCTCAGGCCAAAGGCATCAGTGTCAAAAGCGTGATGAGTGAGGGCCTGGTGTCAGGCACTTGAAATCTGTAATTAAGCATAAAACTAGTTTTCAGGCTTTCCCGGCTTCTGATTTCCCTGGCTTGGGAACAAGGGTATGAGCGGCTATTGGGGGATGCTGCCATTGGCCTTGAAGGTACTGGGTAAAGCCACCCTTCTGCACCCCCGGCTCCCATCCTAACTGGAACACAATGTAAATACTGCAGAGTTTAAATAAATACAACGTAGATCCTGTGTTACAGATACTCCACCTTTCTTTCAGCCTTGGGTATCTCAGAGGGGGCATCTTGACAGCGACGCCTTCTCTTGCCCTCGTTTCGGACAGAGCAGAGAGAGCTGCAGGAGCAGAGGGAAACCCCCAGAGTATGGACCAAAGGTTCACACTTAATTTTCTTTTGGCCAGTGGTTGAATTTGTATTGCCATTATTTGGACAAGGAGGCAAAGGAAACCTGAACCTGAAGCCTCCTGCTGCAGAAATGCTTTGAGATCTACCTAGACAAAAAGGAAAATAACTCCTAGAAAGTGTTCATTGAGTCATACTGGCACTCCAGCCTGTGTATTATTTAGTGAAGGAATGAGATTTCTGCCTCATTTTTATGTGTAGGCGTGCCGGCATCTTGGGTTTTAGAAGGCAGTGGGCTTCTCCATTGGGAAAATCTTTGTGGAGGGATGGGAACCACAGAGGTGGCTGGCGGGGACAGCAGGGTTTCTCCTTTGCCCGTTCTCCCTTGGTGCAGGGGCAAAAAGAGGCAGGTTTGTACCCGCCCCTCTGGTTTTGGCGGTGGGTCGCTGCCTGAGAAACTGGGCTGCTCGCCTGATCCTGGATCTGGTGATCCCATGCAGTGTAAATCCTTCCTGCGAGGAGCCATCTGCCCGCTCTAAACAAGGTCTTCTTGTGGGTGGAATGTGTTAGTCCTGGCAAGAAGGGCCTGAAACCTCCTCAGGTGCTTTCAAAATACACGTAAATGTTTAAAGTGGAGGTTTTCTCCCCCTCTGCCCCCTCCTCCCAGCGCATAGCAAATGAGGTGCAGCCAAGCGATGCAGTCTTTGCAGGAATAACTTCACCCAGTGCTCAAGCCTGGCCGTTTTGGGGATGAGAAGGAGCAATTGGAGGAGCAACATGTGGTGTCTCGGGGCAGGGAGGAGGAGGAGATGACCCTGAATTAGCCACCCACCCTTGGAAAGGGAGTGGAGGGGGCAGAATGCTGTGGGCAGCTCTTGCTCCATTTATGGGTATATACAGCAACATGGATAAATAGGTATAAATATGTGGGGAGGTTGTCCAACTTCATGTCTTCACTAGTGGTACAAGGTGGTGGTTCATCCACCCATGCCACCCAAGGGAGCGTGGCAGGAACTTAGATTTGGTGCCTGACTTTCAGACAAATCCAGCCCTTGGGTGGCTGCTGGGCTCAGTTTTTATCATCCATATTTTCCGTCTGCCGGAGAGAAGTGGCCCTTTTCTTTCTCCCGTGCCTTGCCTGTTGCAATGACCATCCCTGCTGTTGCAACAGCGTCAATCTCACTTGGACACTTGGGTGCTCGTTCGCAGAGAGAAAGAGGTTTTAGAAGTGCTTCTGGTGGGGGAAGGAAGGGAAAAGCTGGGAAAGTCAGACTGTGGAGGATGGGGCAGGTGTCCAAAAGTGCCTGTGGAAGGTCCCTGTCTCGTGCAGGTAGGACCAGCCATGTCTTGCTGCAGGACACTGGAAACGGCCCTCTGAAGAGGGTCTGCATTTCCTTACGGCAGCATTAAAATAGCTGTGTATAGAGGTGTCTAACCTGCTTCTGACATTACTGGAACCTAACATAGTACAGTTTGTAGAAGATGATTATTTGAGGGCATTAAAACTGCTTGAAGCAAGTGGGAACTGAGACACGCATGACTTCCTTGAACTCTCTCTTAATTTATTATGTGCAGTCCAAAACCCGCCGTAATAGATACGGTTGCAGGAGACCATTAAAAGGTCCGTTCTGGTGAACCTGATGCCCTGCTCTTGCTGCTGGAAATGATAAACCGCCACGTTTGGGTCGGATGGTATGTGATGCCCTGTGTGTGTGCGTGTATGCATGGAAGCCCGTAAGTCCTGCTGATTTAGGGATTGTTTTCCAAGTCTGTTTTCTATAACTGCATAGACTTAATACAAATAAAGAACTGACTAAGTTTCCTGTGAGAAGCGCAGAACAAACGCTGAGCGTGGGATTTGAATGCAGAAAGGTGAAAACACAAACGTATACAGAAACAGCAAGTCAAACAAGCTGAAAAAATATTGTAAGGTTGATTTAACAGAGCAGTGAACTCAAAGCTATCTAATCCCTTTAGCAGCTTTCTCTAAAGAGGAGAAATAAAAGAATTTTTGACTTGTACTTTTCTTTTGCCATCTCTCCCAACTCTTTCTAATAATGCTGAAGGATAAGACCTGAGTTTAGCACAAGGACAAAGCGTTGCAGCTTTAGTTAGATGTGCTTTCTAAATAACAAAATCTTCGTTTGTCATTCGTGACTTTAGATTAAAGTGGATCAGACTTCCCAAGAGGAGATTACTGTTGAACTTCTTCAACTTGGGTACCTGGCACCTAAATCTCGCTTGAGGCACTGAAATAACAGGCTTGGTTTTGAAAGATGCTGAGCCAGGTCAGGCTCTGCATTTAAATCGCTTAAGCACTCTCAAAATCTGGCTATTCATTTTGATGCCTAGATATGGATTTCTGGGCTTAATCACCGACCTTTGCATTTCAAATGTTTGACCTTTGTTTTCTTTACTAAGTATGCAGACAGAGCAGCCCCCAAATAATTTTTTTTTTTCCTTTTACACAGCTGAACACAGCTAGCAGAGAAGACTTGAAGTTTTGCGTCTTATTACTGAGAAACAGGGATCTTTGAAAAATACCATTTTATGTAACTCAAGGGGAAACTTGCAAAAAGGGGAATATTTACTTATTTTCATTCATGTGAACATGATCCGTCATATATCTAAAACCCACAATCAGTTGGAAAAAAACCCATCCAAACTACCCTAAACCTTTGCCCTCTCTTAATCCATGTACAAGAGGTTTTTTTTTTTCAGATGTGCTTCTCCCCCCCCCCTCCGAAATAGAGGCAATTGATAGGCTCATAAACAAATACCAAACATTAAGTCCTAATCTCCATATAGAGGAGCCTGACCCTTTTTATGGAGAGAGAGCGTAGAGGGAGGAAACGGGGCCAGGAGTTTGAGGTTTAATGCTTATTAAAGTTTTAGTGGGTGGGAAAATGCAATCAATAAATTTTGTTTAATGCCTCGAAACTGGTGTTAGTTTTCACTAGCTACACTGGAGAGTAGTTTTCATTTTGAAACTAGGACACTCGTAGTTGGAATGACAATTAATGTGGAGTGAATATGGTCCCAGTTGGAAGCCGATTTTTTGAATAGCATGAAAACTCCCCCCAGCTCCCTGCCTTGGCTCCGGAGTGGGGTAGCTTCCGTTTTTAATTAGCGGACCAGGCAAAATTTAGCTCATTGTGTCTTTCTGCTCCTTTGGCCCAGTGGATAGCTTGGATTTCTCCATCTTGCTGTCATGAGGCTGTTCTTTTTATTTTTTTTTCCTTCATTTTTGATGTGGGGAGGAAGGGGGGGGGGGCTTCAGGATACTTAGGATTAAAGTCATTGTTCGGGGGTATTTGCAGCCAGCTGCCTGCATTAAATGAAGATTAGAGGAGCGCACATTAAAAGTGCAAGGGAAACGCAGAGGAGCTGGGATTTGGGAGCTGCATAGCTGTGAACCGAAGGGGAAAGGTTGGGGCTTTATGGCAAATTTTTCTGATGCCATGTGATCTCAAAGCCCACTTCAGAAAAGCATCACAAGTACCAGAAAAGCATCACAAGTAACTGCCAGGGCCAGGCCTGCCTGGGGACTGTAGAGGGACCATGAGTCTTTGCATCCCTTAAAAAGTTCCTCTGAGGTAAACCTAAACTTCTGGGCCTGGTGAACTTATGCATTGCTTAAAAAATGCATTTGCAAGAGCACTTAAGAGATAGTGGACGTTTTGCTAGAATTTTTTTAAATAGCTGAAAAGCCACCCTGGAGGTGAAAACTCCAAAAGTGATGAATTTTTGAAGGATTTTAGGAAGGAGATGAAGGTGTAGAGGAGGAGCCCAGAAAAAATAACTCCGAAGACGAAGAATTATTCAGCAATGCATGCTTGTCCTTTTAAGGATTTATAAGAAAGTTTAAAAAACATTTCCAAAGATTCAGTTTCTCGCTTTATGCTTTGTGGAGCACTCATTTGTGTAATCTCTCGTTCTTGTTGCAAACTCTGCTAATTGCCTGGTGCGTGTCACCCACAAAACGCCGCCGGGTAACCTGGTCCAGTGAAGCAGGAGGGAAGGCATGGTGCACTGATGCTGAAGAGCATGTTTGCTCAGGGCCTCCACAGTTCAGCAGGACCCAATCCTGCTCCGATGGAGGCTGGGGACACGCTTTGCCCAGTCCATTGGGAAGCTGGGAAGCCTCAGCCTGTGCCTCAGTTTCCATAGCTGCCTCCACTGGCTTTGGAAGGGGGTTGTGGTTGTTGCTTGGTTGCTGCAACGATGCGGTTTCTTTGGACTTCCTCAGGCATGAGGAACAGAAATGTAAAATGTCAGCCATTTTATGGTGGGATCTGTCTGTCGAGATCAAGCCGGGATGCCCCTGCTGTGCTGTGCAAAATCTGGGGCCAAGTTGGCCACTGTTCTTCAGACGCAACGAGAGGCAGACACCAAAAGGACGACGACCTATCGGCACGGTCTCTTGTACTGCACGTAGGATCAGCCCGACGGGTGTTCCGTCACTCTGCCTTGAGTAGGGAGCGGTCTGGGTTGACCACGTTTGGCCACCGCGGTTGGGTGAGGTGGGCTGTGTGACGTGTGGGCAAACCGGTTGCAAGGATGCGCTCACCCATGTGCCAAGCGAGGACTGGCCATGAGCGTGGGCTGCTGAGATCTGCTAGAGCTCATTGCTGCCCTCCTCTTGAGTAAAGCACAAAGGCTTCGGCACCTGGGAGAGCAGGAATCATCTGCATGGGCATCCTTGAGGTGCTTCAGCACGAGCCAGGAGCTTTCATAGGACACATGGAGCAGCACAGCCTGGGGTCCTCAGCATCCCCACGCTGCCGGGCCTCCACTCCGCTGCACTCTGTCCTTACAGACTGTTGATGAAATGGAGGACATTCCATATCAGTTCTTTTATTTCCGTTAAAAAGAAAATGAAGGCACGCAGAACTGTGAGATAAATAGATATGGGTGGTGGCTGCTTCCCTCTTTTGTGTTTTGAGTGGGGAACCAAGGAAAGTGTTTGATTGCACAGTCTGGCCAGATTTTAAGGGAAACTCCTCATCATTGCCTGTTCCTTTAAGCCAGCAAAGCCCCAGCTGAAGGCTGTCCTTGGGACAGGCTCTGGGCTCTCAGCAGCAACCAAAGCTTTGTGTCTCTTGGGGTTTACATTCCTATTTTTGATAGGTGTAGCCAGGAGACCCCTTTGATTTGTTCTCTGTTTTTTTCCTCCTCAGGGCTTTCCAAGTGCCACAGGGAAATCGTCCTAGCCAAAGTGTTTTTGTAGCTATTTTAGCTTTGTGACAATTTATTTCTTCTTCTAACTCTCAGCATCTGAATTGGGTGATCTGAGAAAACAGTCCATTAAAAGGAGGATACTGTAGAGGCCTGATGAATCCTGTTTTCTACTTGGCCGGTGGAACAGAAAGCTAATTGCGAGTAGTAAATCCATTCAAAGGAGGGCTGGAGGGAGGGAGAAAAGCTAATATTCCTCCTTGAATGCCATTTAATCTCTGAAACCTTTCATGCAGATGTAAATTAGGATTTGCACAACAGAGTCAACAGTTGCTCCGTAGATAAGGCAGATTTGCAACATCTGCTTTTCCATTCTAGAAGCTCTTCCAAAGTCGCTGTTGGGGATAGCCAAGCTAAACACTAGAGATTTTTTTTTTCTTTCCATAATCTCTTGTTTATGAAGAAAGCTGCATATGACAGAACTAAACCTGGTTATTGTTCTGCTAATTCCCTAGGAAAAAAGTTTGCTTTCCTCCTAACACAGATGTAAAAAAACCCCCACTGAGTGGTAATACTGTGCAGCGCACTTGTTAACATCTTTAGAAGAAACGTCGTCTGGTAACAATTGCATAGGCCACTGCGGTGGTAATACAGTATAAACAGTTTACTTGGCATTATTATTAGGAAAGCTATTTTAAGCTTTTCCAGGAGAACTACCCCCCCAAGCAAACACACGCAGTAGGTGAAAGATAAAGTGGCACCTTCAAATGATGGAGGCAAACTCTTTTCAGACGTGCTTTCCTAAAGGCACGTTTCTCCATCACGGTTTAGGCTTTTACAGAAGCAACCAGATTTTTTTATTTTTGCTGAGGTGTGAGCCCCATTGAGCAGAGGAGGTAACCCAGCTGAAGACCACTTCAGGAAATGATGTTGCTTCGGCAAAGCGTCCCATGCTGCTGCGAATGCCAGAGCGAGCCCCTTCTGCCCAGCATGGCTGCAGCCTGCCACTGGGAAATGCACTCCGAGGGGGAGAAAAGGCGGGGGGAGAGAGAAGACAGATATATTTTACATAAAACTTTTTATTTTTTATGTATAATATTATATATAGTATCACATACATAAAATACTATATATAATATTACATACTTATTTTAGATACTACATTTTGCTGTGCCAGGCTGGTGATACGCCCTTTGGGGAGGCAGGGCCATAGCCAGGCAGGAATGCTCCACCACGGGCACCATCACGGCTGCTGCAGAAAGGAGAGGAAGCTTTGCCTTGCATAAGCACCGCCAAAAAATACACATATAAAAAATACCCTGTCAGCTCCCCGCAGTGCAGCGAGGGTATGTGGTGACTTTAGGTGAGCTCGCTTTGCGGCGGGGGCCGCTCCCTCGATCTTATCTGCTCTGAGAAGGCAGGCACTCGGTAAACGGGTGATCCCACGATCTTATCGTGCCCACCTCTCACAGGGAGTGCTGCTCCGTGCAGGGCCTGCGGCTGCTTTGGTGGTTTTCAGTATTCCCCGTAGGGCCTGTCTTCCTCTCTGGGGAGATGGAGGGAACAGGGAGATGGCAGGGTGCTCGCGGGGAGGTGGCACTGCGACCGCTTGTCACCCCTCGTGGCTGCTTTTTAATTTAAGGCAGGTCCCAAATGAACAGCGTTCAACAAGAAAAGTGTTTCACTTCCCTTCTGGGCAACAGGGTTTGCTCTTCCCGGTGCAGAAGCCCTGAGGTAGGTGGGGAAGCGGCCCCGTCCCACGAGCAGCCACACAGGTACTGGGAAAACCACTGCTGTGGCCGGGGTGAATAATACTGTGGGCCCCTATTAACACAGGTGGTACACTTCTTAAAGTAAACCAGGGCTAAGCATGCATAGAGGACACGGCGCTGGTCTGAGCCTGAGATAGTCTGCGTGCTCTTTGCCATCATGGCCTTGTTCGTCCCACCGGTGCTGGAGGTTTCTGTACCCCTCCAGCAGTTAGCCACCAACTTGGTGGCTGTGACCATGATCCCCCTGGGAACAGGATACCAAACGCAACAGGAGAAAGCTCTGGCATGGTTGTTGCTCTGTGATCCTGTAATATATCCTGTCACGGTGGATTTTGTGCAATAAAATACATAGAACAAGAAACGTTTTCAAACTAACCTGAAGAGAGAAATGCACAGAGTGCCGTTATCTTTCCAGTTGTTAACGTGCCAAATACAGCTTGTCCGGCTTGAAAAGGGGAAAATATGATCCACTTAGAAATGGGTCTCTTAGTCCATCCCACCACCAGGCTGTGGAGCAATCCCAAAAAGCCTCTCCGGGATTGCCAAGGTTCAAAGTAGGGTGAGGAATATCTTGCTGAGGGTACTGAAGGTCCCTCCGTGGCGTCCCAGTGAGGTTTCGGTTGCGTGGTGGATGTGCCCCAGCTGCGGGATGCTCGCTGAAGGAGGAGGATGATGATGAGAGAGGCATGTACCCCATGTGAGCAGTCCCTCGGGAGGCTCCCTGACACTCTGGTGTCTGGAAAAGCAGAATTGTGGGAAGCTATTCCAGGAGGAAAAACACAGGTGAAGAGAAATAACCAAATGGAGTGTCCTGGAGCTAGGACCCAGCACCCTGCAAGGTAGTGTGGAGCTCCAGGTCTCCCCCACCCCAGCAAGCCTCCCATGGGCACTGTGGGCCTTTGCCCCCCCACACCCAGGAGCAGCCCCCATACTTTCTGCCACAGCACCTGGAAATAGTCTCTGACACTGAGGAGGTCACCAGCTAGACTCTAGGTTGGCTTGAAGTTTTTGGGAGTCATAAGCAGCCCAGGAATACCCCACCAGCCTCCACCTCCTCGTCCTTTCACGCCTTAAAAAAAAATAACTGCATATCTTCCTGCAGTTCTTGAGAGCTGCCTGCCTTAAAACCAAAATAAAACATTTCCAGGCTCAGCCAGAAACAAGTACTGATGTCTAAGAGGAGCAGACATCTGATGGAAATACTGACACACTTAAGCACTTGGAGCTGCGAACCACACAGAAAGTGAATTATCGCTGAGATGAGCCAAGCAGCTACAGAGATGAAGTATCTTATCCTTATAAGTGAATGGATATAAACGCATTTTAGCATTGCTGGGCCAGCTGCTCGTCGTTGTGGAAGGTGCTTCCCAGCTAGTTGCTGGCTTTTTGCTTCTCTGAACAGCTTGAAAATTGCCTCTTTCTCTGTAGCATGTTTGCTACGAGCAGCAGTGATGATGCTACAAATGCTGATCTCCATCAGAAGCATCTCTTGGCGATTCTTGACTCATTACTGCTTTGGCTAAACTAATAAATGGTTGAATTTTAGTCATATCTTGGGAGCCCACAACCTAGATTGCCTCCTCCTCTATAATAACCCATTAAAGCTGCAAACGCATTAATCCCTGTTCTGCTGGGAAGTGACAGAGTGGGCTCCCGTAACCCCTACCCAAGTTAACTCCCCAGTAATTTCTACCTGTGTCTACTGTGGATTTTGAAAAGTTGCTGTTAATGTCAGTTAGATCCCAGATGGGAGTTTCTCTTGGGAGCGGGGGGGACCTTTGCAACCTGACTTGCAATAGAAATGCTTTAAGAAAGTTTTAAAGGATGCGTAGGGATAGCTGTTTGCCAGCAGCAAGGACGGTTTTCTTGGGACTCAGGACCGAGATCCAGGAGATGTGTGTTCAGCCCCAGTAAATTCGAAAACCTGCCTCCCCACAGCGCTGCTTTGCAGTGGGAAGTTTTCTGACTGCCTCAGTCAAAGGTGCATGACCAGATGGAAGAAGCGTCCGTGTCAGGAGAGCTCAGCACCTGCTCCCCTGTACTGGTTTCCTTATGATTTAGCAATGGGAACTGCAAGATGAAGAAGGTGGCCAAACCCTCACTCGGGTCCCCAGGAGGGCTCAGCCCATCTGTGTTAAACCTCTCCCAAGCACAGCTCCTGCCACTTTGTTCGTGCCACATGGTTGGAGATGTAGACTTCTGCAAGTCAGTCTGATGGTTGGATGCTTGGTCTCAGAGGCAGCAACTTCATGCCTTCTTCATGTCTTGGTGTCTCTTGTTGAGAAGGTGTTGGAAACACCAGGCACTTGCAGCTGGAAGGTAGGAAGGAGGTTCTGGGCTCTGGGCACCCAGTGGGAGATGTGAGCTCTGGTTCCCCACTTTAAACTCCAGCTGTTCTCAGCATGGAAATGAGACTGTCTCCACTTTCAGATTTATCATCATATTTGAAAGGTATATGAGGAATAATAAGAGTAAAATTTCATTCTCCAAGGTCGCAGTTGGGCAAAGTGCTTAAGCACTGAAGTGCACATTTAAGTACTTTGTGGAGGTCTCCAGTTTGGGTCCTGTTTATTTTTTAAGCCATAAGCATATGAACTGAAATTTGAAAAACTGTTTAAAGAAGTGAGATTAAAACCAATAGTAACATGCTCCTTTTGATTCACCACTCCATCTTTCCAGATAGTTCTCCCAGTCAGTAGGAATAAAGTCACTAGGACTGAACTTAGCATTTAACAGGCATCATATCTGCTGGAGGCCGGCTGGGGAGATTGAGGGAAGAGATGCCAAAATAAAATTGTCAGAAAAAGAAATGATGCTTCTTTCTACAAAAGAAGCTTCAGACCCCAATTGTTCTGCTCTGAGCCTAAAGTGAATTTCCTCTTTCATTGCAGCATTCCGTCCCAATTATGTTTTAGAAAAATAGTTTGTCACTTTGTCATTAACCCAGTTTCATTATGGCTTTCAAAAAAGAGTGATTTCCTTTTAAATGGCTAAACAGTACAATTTAGCTTGTGCTTAGTCTGGGCTTGTTCCTGTTTGGTAGGTTTATGATACAAAAGCCAAAATATACAAGTCTTGATCATTTGGCAAACAGCTTGGGTAAAACTGTGTATTTTATATGGAGTGATTGTGCAGCTGCATGGAGTTTGTTTTCCAGTAGATTAAATTAGCAAGAGCTTCCATCAGAGTCAATAAACAAAGACTAATACCCAGTCCTGCAAGTGCAAAGCTGTATACAGGGCTTTTTAATTGGAAGCCAAAGTTGGTACCATTGAAAAAATCCTTACAGTCTAAAAGAAGGAAGAAAAAAACCTGAAAGGAACAGTTAAACCAGAATATTTCACAACTCTATTTTCTACAAGGATATATCCAAGTTGGGAAGAGACCATGGGTGAACACTCAGTGTCACAACAGGTGCTGGTCTGATAGGAAGGAGGTGCTGGAGCTCTGTCTTCTTCTGCTGTTTACTAAAAGTATACGCTTTCAGGGAAATCTTTTCATTAAAAGAAAAAAAAAAACCCACCCTAAACCTTTGACTGTATGAATACCACAAGATTCTGGCCAAAACCTAAACTATTTGAGTTGGAATTGCTGCCAGGGTATCAGAGGAAAGGTTCTTTGTAACCCCAATGAGTGTGGGCTTTGCCTCCTGCAAGACGATACCTCCCATGAAATACCACATTTTCGGGCCCCCAGGATTCTTTATTTCTACCCTGCAAGGCTATTGACTGAAACATTTTCATATTTCTAATTTTTACATTTCCACAAGAATAAAAACTCGCATGACAAGAAGAGAAAAGCAATGTATTTTTCTCTTATAACCTGCTCCAGCTCTTTCACTTAATGGCAAAAGAGCAGCTTGAAGCCAATACCACATCCTCAGGTATTCAGAGCTGCTGTAATTGCATTGGTTTCACAGTCAAATTGTAATATATGAATATGCTTAAGCTGCAAAATTAGGATCTCCGTCCATATCTGATTACTATTGGAGATCAGCTCAGGCCACCTGGGTTTGGATCATAGGATTAGGTTCAGACTAATCTGTTTTGAATTACTTTTTACTTGCTAATTATGTAATCATAGCACTGAAGTGTCTTCATCATGGAATAGGATCCCCCATGATACATGTTCTACAAAACAAAGAAGACTCTTAGGCCTGGTGGAGTGTACAGTCTCAGAGCCAGTGTAAGCCAGAAGACAGAGATAGGGCAATGCCAAGTGAAAATGTTGGTTAGCATAGGCAAGGTGGGGAGAATGGCAGTCTTGCTGTTGATCTAGCTGGGTTGAAGGCAGCTATAGAGGACTAGTTCTTCTCTATTAAACTAGTGTGAAGGATGGATGAACCACTCAAGGTCAAGAGTGAGTTTATACGTTACTAAAATGAGCCTGAGGACCTTCAGACCCAGGAACCACACTTTCAACATGCCCCACGTTCCTCCACGGGGAGACTTGTGAGCTTGAACCTTTCCTTGTGTCGTTACCCTATGGTAAAACAAAATTCTCCAGCCTGTGGCAGGGTTCACTGTCATCACTCATGGAACAAACTGCCGCAGCTGGTACGTAGACTGAAGAAAGCAGGATTTCAGCTTTCACGCTCAGTCTTTGCTTCTGCACTTCTTTGCTGCACAGAGAGTAACTCCAGCAGGAGGCTAGTGGTGGGTTCATTTATTTCAGCTATTCCAGTCTGCATCTTCTGTTCAGCCTTCCCATTTGTTTCCTTCAGCCCACAGAGGTTGCCTTTGGGCCACCCAGAGCCACTTCAGAACTTGGGTTTATCCCCATTTCTGCTCCTTGTATCCCCTCCTTGCTGGGTCTCGCAGGGGTTGTGGACGGACTCACAGGAATAAAGAAATCGAGATCCAGAGACTGAACAGTGAAATTTTCAGCACACACTTATTTCTGCCAGATCACACACACACCCCCACCCCACCCCCCAACACTGGGTGTTGCAATGACCCTACACAGGGGTCTCTGCAGTTGGTTGTGATGCATCTGGTGGGGTGGCTGTGTTTTGGTCGCTACAGGGCTGAAGCCATCCCTGTAGATCAGCCAGAGACCTGACTGTAGTGTGCACAGCCATCTTGCTGCATTACTACCTGCCTGGGGCAGGCAAGGCTTACTGCCTCTGGCAAGGAGGAGCTCTGGGCACGTGGAAGCATCAGTAGGGCAAATACACATTTCGTTTTTAAATGCTGTTTTTTTCTCGGACACCTGCTCTTGTTTACTCATTTCCATTTCTTTCTCCCTTTGCAGAATACTTGAGGAGCGAGACCACCTTTCTGGAAGAGTTGGTGTTTGGAAGTGGAGATACCATTGAACTTTCCTGTAACACCCAAGGCTCTTCTGTGTCTGTTTTCTGGTTTAAAGATGGTATTGGGATTGCACCTACCAACAGAACTCATATTGGACAAAAATTGTTGAAGATAATCAACGTGTCATATGATGACTCGGGGCTGTACAGTTGCAGGCCAAGGCATTCCAACGAGGTCCTGGGAAACTTTACAGTCAGAGTTACAGGTACGTGCAGAAATACACCAGTCTGGCTTGTTTTTTTTTTTTTTATTTTTGCCCCTTCACATGTTCAGCACAGCTGGTGCTTTGCAGTGTTCGTCCGTACTTGGTAGGTCTCTGCGTCACTGGTAACTCCTGGCAGTGCTTAGACTGACAAAACAAAGCAATCGAAGAAAGCTTGATATTAACACTGAGGGAGATGTAGAAATGGTGCTAGTCATATTAAACCCCAAATTCCCCTTAACACTCAAATAGATGTAATGCTACATGTGCCTTTGAAATCTTTTGTGAGTAAGTGAACTGCGGCTCAGGGAGGTTAAGTGACTTTTTCCACTTTGTGTGACAAATCAGTGGCAAAATCGCATGTAAAAAGCTGGAGGTTCCCAAAAACTGTTTCCCTATTGTAGCTGATAAATCTCTTCCCTCCATCCTGGTTATCACAAATTACTAGTTTGTTTGGGAAGCGGCTTATCTGTAAACTATGTATATCTCAAATATAAGCTTCATCAAAGGTATTTACTGGGATTCATATATTGCAAACAGGTGCTGTGTTACCAAAGCACATACTGTCATTTGCTTGGCCATGTTTTCCGTGATTAGGACAGTAGGACAGAACAGCTACAAGCTGTCCAAGCCTGGATCACTAAACAGAGAGTGCCAGAAAAACCTGTTGTTCCCAGACAGTTAACCGCTAACACTAAGATCATCTCCGTGCTTTTCAGGCTGCTGCACTGGTCGATGGATACTCGTCACCATGAGCAGATAGAAAGCCTTCAGATCATACAGATTAAAAGCCTGAATTTTCAGAAGAATTAACCCCTTGTAGATCTAAGGTTTTGAAAACTTTCCTTTGCCCTTGTGCAGTTGGAGCTTTTTAAGCATCCCCAAACAGTCGGTCCTTGCCTCTAAAAGTTAAGTTCCCTCAAAAGGTAAGGGGCTCTGTCTGAAAACCAAACACCGAGATGTTTGTGATTGTAAATCACATCCACTCCATAAAGGGCTTTCTCATGCCAGAAATAGGATTTTGTGTAAGTGGGAGAATCAAACCATCGTAAGAATAAAAGCTCGTTTCAGCAAGCCTTCACCAACATCTGCTTTTCATTGAATGTTACTGGAGATTGCTGTGAATGCTTCAAGGTCATATCAATTAAATGGTTAAAGAAGTATTTGGCCCTTGAAAGGCTTTCTTTAACTAGGTACGATTATTGGAACTATCCAACGAACTGCAGGTTGTTAGAAACGTTACTCTCTTTTTTTTAAGTGACATTAAAATGCTTTTGAGTTCAAGGGGCAGCAGGGAGGCAGAAGAGGGCAGCTGGTTACATGCTCAAATGAAACAGCTGCCAGCCCCAAAAGTTCGTAAAGTGAGAAATTGTTTTTAATAGTGGAAGGGCTGATAATCCTCTGCTTTTAAAAAGTTTAAGCCCCTGTGTTTTTCCTCTTCACTAATAATAGCTAATAACAGCTTAAGAACAAGCGAGTAACCTGAACCTGCTTTCTAACAGCATTATGTCTTTGATTCTATTAGCCCACTGTCATTACCACCAAAGTGATGGTAATGTGGGAGTCTCCGTTTTAGCTGTCAGCAGCACTTGTTTTAAACTTTGAAGCCCTGCTTTATGTGGCAATAGTGGCGCCTCTTATATGCTCAGATATTTCTTCATAATTAGTATTGATCGCTCAGCGTGGCACTGCGGAGATGAGATTGTTATCGGAGATTTGTGGTTTGTGTTCCTGCTTAAAGGTAACACCAGCGATTAGCTCGGGTACCTGCTCGGATGTTTACGTTCAGGGCTGGAGTTGTTCTCTACGTTAAACTGGTTTAAATCTGTATTAACAAGCTGAAATTGCTCTGATCTGTATTCTTAAGTGAGCAAAACTAGGTTAGGTGTACTCAGAATAGCTAATATTCATATAAGTCCCATTTTGAGAGATACTTCCAGATTCTAGGAGTGTATCAGGATTTTCCTACGTGGGACCATGAGTTTTGAGTCTGCAGCAAACTGGGTCTTCTGCAGCGACTGTCACTGTGCACAGTGAGATGCTTGATGCTGAAGGTACAGCATGGAGATGCTGGCACTCACATTTCAGGGTTGAAAACCAGGTTGATTAATAGCAGGGTTTGATCCCTTTAAAATGCCTCCCTTGACAGACACGGGCTTGAGTGTTTTGCTGGTTTACAAAAAGAAACGTACTGTCCTCTTAAAACCTGAGCGCTTGAAGAGGATCACAAACAGAGGCTGCATGCCCAAACTGATCTCCAGCCCTGTTGGTAGAAGCTCTGTTTCTGTAACCATTTCACACACAAAACAGCCTTTGGATTTAGTGGCCGACCAGCACCCCTGTGATGAGCCCAGACTGCAGGCTGGTACCAGCAAAAAGAGCTTTCAAAATACCCAAGACTAAGCTCTTCAAAACAGGTGACTAAAAAAAATTAAGCCCCTTTCTGCTCATAATTAAAACCCTTTTGAGGATAGCATCCAGCAGTTCTTGCTGATGCCAATACTCTTCAGCTTCTGAAGAGGATTACTATTTTAGTAAATGATTAACAAATAGCTTACAAATTTTCAGTCACCTTTAAAAAAAGGTGATGTTTTAGTAACCTGAATAGGACAGTAGCTCTGAACATGGGATATTTGGTCTTAAAACCCAAGCTGCATTTCTTATCTGAAACATAAGCAGGGTGAAAGGCTCTTCCCTCAACCTGGTGGAAATGTTTTTGAATTGGTTTAAAAATTGATTCTGCTCCTCTGGTCATGATTGGTTCATTGGAAACCAGAAGTAAACTATAATCACATGTTCATGTATGGGTAACCAAATCTGAGAGTGCAAGGCTGAGAATGTGCTGGTTTCTCTGTCGATGCTGGTGGGGATTTGGCTCAGTTTCTGCCTTCGCTGGGACTTGAGTAAACCTGCTGGTTCAGCCAAAACACCTAAACATCCACTTCACTTTCAGCAAGCCCCGTGGCATTTCCCTAGTTCTGCTGCCAGCAGGACCTCAACTGTGGATTTGCAGTTAGATATGTGCTTGAAGTCTTCCTTAAGACTTTGCCAAAGAGAAGGTGCAAATCACGATGTGCCACTGCAGTCTAAAGCAGGGAGATGATTCCTGTGTTACTTGCTTCTATAGGTGGTGAATATATCTGGAAAGTCCTTCCATATTCTGCAGAGAAGTAGTATTTGTTGTTACCTTTCCCCTACCTTTTTTTTTCCTTTCTTTTTTTCCTTCTTTTTTTTCTTTCATTTTTTTTCCCCCCCCCTCCAATTTTTACCTCCATTGAGCTGGTCAGAGAACAGCAGAAAACTCAAGTGCATCTTGAAATGAAGGAGGCTCTGCCTGGCTTGGTCTAAAGTAGTGCTTTACATTTCTGGCCACGTGTTGAACACCCATAAAGTTTCCTATTTTCTAGTGTTTAAGGCCAAGTTCTTTTACCGCTGTCTCAGAATATAAAGGCCGCTGGGTTGTTAGCATTTGCCTTTAGTTAAAAAAGGAATTCCTGGAGATTATATGAAGCCAGTGATGCTAAATCTTCCAGATGCTGAATTATACTAAATTGTGTAAACTAAATCAAACACTAAGCTGCTATTTTATAATAGGATTTACATTTACAGTAGTCATTTGGTAGGGGGAAGAGGGGCTGAGACTTCATTGCGGACAGCTTGGAGAAGGTGAGATGCTAGACCACATTAAGAGAAGTAGTTCAGGATGTTTTGGAGAGATACAGATGGAGAATTCCCACCTGTTAACCTGTATTCAGTTACAGCCCCAAGGTGCCTCTGTGGGAGGAGTATAACCAAAGGGAACTGGTTCATGGAGTAGCCATCAAAATGTCGATCGAGAGAGAGGTTTGATTGCAAGGGGAAGTTCTAAAAGCTTTGGTCTGAGTGGTTGAGCGAGGAATTAACGAGGGGAGACGTGGCAAGGGTGTATTGAGTTAAAAGAAAAATGCAGGGAAAGTGAATTAGAAATGCTGACCTGTCATTTTGAGACTTGGTGAAATAAAAAGTCTTCAGAGTGAATGCTAGAGGGAAAAAAAAAATGTGGTAGAGAGCTTGTTCTGCAAAAAGAAACTTCCCCTTTTGGAATTGCTTTTGTATTTATGAGGAGAAGAGCACTTCACTCAAGGAGAATTATTTGGCATTGGGCCCCAGCCCCTGGTGGCAGAGCACTGGCAAACTCACGACACCTCTCTCCCAGTTCAGAAAGCTCCTGGCCAGTTGTCCCTGGCCCAGCAACGTGGGAGGGACAAGCTGGTGGAGCTGCAGGGAAGGGTGACCCATCACTTGGATGTCCTCCCTCGCTGGAGCCCACCATGGCACCAACAGCCTCATCCAACATGGTGTCCCCATGTGCCATCCTCTTTCTGCTTCAGTTCTTTCTCCTTCTCCTCCTAGATTCCCCTTCATCGGGTGATGATGAAGATGACGACGATGAGTCAGAAGATACAGGTAATTTGTTTTTCTGGGATACAGAGAGGCCTTGTCTCTCAAAGAGATGTGGCTCCCAAGCAGAGCAGTTCATCCGGATGTACGCCTGGTTGGACAGCAGCTCTTTCTCTGTGTTGAAATCGGTGACCTTAGGATGGTACCATGATGATGTTTATCTAAAAATTTAGAAATAGCTGCCAGAGTGGTATCGCTGCTATAATAACAACCTACAGCAGCAGTAGCGTAATTTTTTTTTTTTTTTTGGAGACCTGGTTCAGCAAATCTGACTTGATGAACTAGAGTTATAAATTCTCCTTGCATGTAAATCCAGACAAACCCACTTACATATTTTTTTTTTTTTACTACACTGACATTACACCGGTTTTACACCATTGCAAACCTTGGCCTGCTTTGTTTTCAACTGTTTTGATCGTGGTTCTTACCAGCATCTTGGCTGGAGTCAGAGCACAAAATTTACGCTAGCCAAGGGCCAAATTTACTCATGCCATAAGTGGGAGCAACCCCTTTGGCTTTACTGGCTCTTTCTTTCACTCATGTGGGGAGGGGAGCCCCCGGACAGAGCCTCTCGGTACTTTTACTCTAAATGTCTTTCAATCCCGTTGCTTGTTTCTTTAAGTGCAATAGCATTAATCAGGATCATTACATGCTTCAGAGGCGTTAGTGTTGTGTTTTATTACGCTTTTTATATTTCTGCAAAGCGAGCTGCCTGTGTGTATGTGTTTTTAATAAATAAACGTCTTGCATTTGAACTCCCAATCAGCTATGTACATTGGCAGAAGTTCAGCATGACTGGAAAATTTCTCCTGTCTGTAGCGTTGGACATGGCAGGACTCTTGAAAACAGGTCTCCCACTGTAATAAATTTGTGCCGCTGTGTCGTGCAGTATGTGGACAGTAATGGTGAGTTACGGTGCCAGGCGACCCACCGGCAGCAGTTAGTGGTTTTCAGATAGCTTCTCATTAAGGGCCGGATCCTGCGAGGTGGCAAGCACCTTTGCAGAGGTGCTCAAGGCTCGTGGTACCTGCTGAAGCCTGATAGAGGCATAGGGAGTGTCAGGTTTGGTCAGGATTTGTTCCTGCTGCAGAACAGCTTCTGATGAGCACAGTTAATCATTCTGTATTTTTTTTATGTGGTTTGTAGTAAAGTCCATTTCTTAGCAACAGGTATCACAAAACATCAGCTGGTTTATGGTACAGAAAGACATGTTTTTCTTCACTGAAAAGGAAAACACACATTTCACCATGTGTATTTATAGCCTGTATTCTGGGTCTTCTTGACTTCAAGGCTGTCTCTTTTTTTAGACCAGAAGGTAATGACTGGCTTTGCTTAAAGGTCTCGTTATAAAAAGCTGGATTCTCTTCTGCTTTAAAAACGGTTGATTAGCTTAACGTGCCAGCATGGTGAAACCTCATGGTGTGTCATGACGTGGTTGTGCTTTATGTTGCTTTGTTTGACGTCAGACCCTCCGCTTAACCTTCACAGATCTTCTCTTGAGTCTGGGGAGCCAAGTTTTTAACCCTGGCAACACCACCGCAGGGACATCCCATTGGGGACGGGGGTTGCACAACCATCCTGGGCAGGGGGACATGTGGGTGTAGTCAGTGCCATGTCCCATGGACAGCCCGAAGGCCTGTGTCCTCCATCTCTTGTGGCAAAAAGATACCCCACTAATGAGGTGTATGAGCCCCTGCTTGGCCATCAGACGTAGCCCTGGTCAGTAGTTGGAGGAGTGAAGGCAATAAACACGCTTTCATGCAAAAGAAAAACATAACCGATAGTTATTCATATTTAGGGGTAAGTAATCCATCCAGGACTGGCTCATTGTGTGTTGCCATATTGCACGTCACTGAATAAGAACCTTGTCTCCTGGCCCCTTGCAATGATAAGTTAATTTTCTGGCTTAATTGTGGTGTTCAAAAGAGTTTCTTATCCTCGTATTTACAGAGAAGAGCTTGGAGAGCTGATTCCAATAGCATCATGAGTTTAAAGCCAATCTTGTTAATTTGCGGGGTGTGACCCAACATTTTTAAATGATGGATGCTGGAAATACCAAAGCAAGAGAACAAAAGGAGATCTGTCCTAAAAGAAATGAATATTTGGTGAAAAAAACTCTTGGAGAGCACGGAGACAGGCCCTCCACATGGAGCGCTCTGCTCTGCTTACCCTCCTGTAAGCATCCTCTCCGAAGGGCACTACAGAAACGGGGCATCCCTTAGGGACGGGCAGCAGAAAAGAAAGAGGAACTTCAGCAGCTTCAAATCATCGGCCTGTTTGTTGCAGCCTTGTCACAAACTGCGATCCGCCTTTGCAAAAAGAGGCTTTCCAATACCTCTGTTCTCTACAGCTGTTTTTCCTGGCCCTGAAACAAAAACAAAACTCCCTTTTCACACACGGCTCTTCTGCCCCAGTGCTCCCTACCCCTCTCTATCTGTTTGTTTGGAGACCCTGCTGCGTAGCCCCAGCACCTTCAAAGAGCCCCTATAATCTCCAATTAAATCTGGCTGTGTACTCAGAGGCGTCAGCTGGGGAAATTACACAATTAGGGTTGATTCTGTCTGCCGCAGAATTTTGTGGCAGCTCCTAATTGCTAAATGAGCGCTCGGCTGTATTAATTATTCCAAGTATCGCTCTCGGGTTTTTTTAATTGGTCATTCCAGTCGGATGGGTGGCCGCTGTCTTTGACAAACAAAACGGACCATCGGGCTTAGTGTTTGATGATGGGAAAGGGTCGGTGATAACGTTTATGGGTCCCTTTTTTTTTCACACCTGCGCATGCAAAATCATTGCTCGTAGTTAATTTAGAGAGAACGGGTCTAGAATTTTTTCCTGTCTTTCATCCTTCTTCCTTTCTCGCTTCTGAAACTCTCTGGAGCTTTGCAAGCTTTACTTGAAAAGAAGAGTTAGCAACATTTTTGCCCCCTTAAAAAGCGGTAATGAAAGGACTCTGGGGGCACAGCAAACCGAAAGCAGTGAGGTTTTGTTCGCTGCTCTTGCGAGTGAGAACAAAGGCACCATTTTCAATGCATGGACACTTTCTTCCAGTTCCAGTTTGACTTGAGAGTGATGCCCTGTTTGTTTGAGTCTTGGCACGTTAATCCAGGGGTGCCCAGCCCTGGTGAACCCTGAATTGCATGGAAGAGCACCCAAATAGAGGGAAGGCACTCGGGGGAGAAGCTGTGTCTAACTGCAGGAGGGAGGAGTGGATCCTGCCTTTGCTCAGTATGGCGAATATCCCCAGCTTGAAACTTTCCTGGGCCCCACCTTGCTCCTCTCTGATGTCCAATGGCAAAATCCCCCTTGGCTTCAGTGGCAAATTTGCAGCCTGGGAGATTCAAACTCATATTTTGAGTGAGAAAACGTGCCGGAACGTTGCCCTGCAGGACACCCAGCCAGTGTGGAAAGGCAAAACCCCCGCAAAAGCACAGCACAAGGAGGAGCCCAGTCCTGGGGGGGGGGCAGCTGTGCGATCTAGTTACACCCCCACGCCCGGGTGAGTGTCACCGATGCCATAAAATGGGATTTATTGTAGGCAGATATGTTAATCAAACAACAAACAGCAGGTTATTTGGCTGCCCTTCTTAGCGGCAGTGAAGGGGGACTTCTCCATCCATGCCTGGCCTTTCCCTGAACTCTCCCCCGTAGCCCTGTTAACATTCTGTAAAGTCCCTGGGAAATCAGGGTGCATTGCCAAAAGGAAGCGTTCGGCCAGAAAATAGTCCATGCTTCGGAAACCAAGGACCAGATGTCTCCCAACATGGTTTCTGCAGCTCCCTCCTCTTCAGCTTTCCCAACACCACCCCAACTGTCCTCCTCCAAAGTCACCCCCCTGCTGCTGCCTGGGCTTTTGCCCAGCCTTTGCTTGGCTTCTGCCCTTCCCAATGCATGCGATAGCAGCATCTTCCTTTACCATCAAGACCTGCTCTTCCTTTAGGGGTTACACCCACTTTTCTAACATTTTTTGGAATATTCCCCTTTTTTGTGCAGTTCTACCATTTTTCTAAGCTCAGATGTTGGAAGGTAGATGGCTACATGATGTCCCACTTTAGCCCACATTATCATGTAGCATTTGAGGCCTCTCCTGGATGTGCCATGCGTTTACAGCAGATTGTAGCCAGGATTTTGCAGGAGCACAGGAATTGCAGGGATTCCTCCTTTTGCTTTTGTTTGTGCCAGCCGTACTCCTGCTCCGGTGCCATCCTGGCAAGAAAAAGGCCTTAAGCAGTTTCGCTGTTTAAAAAATGAGTCGTACGTGGCATGGGTGAGCACCAGATCCCTCTGATACGTGGAGCTGACTCTGATAGGCATCACAGAGTGTTGTGCAAGGCAGTCTGAAGCCAAATGCAAGCCCTCAGTACTGGATTTCCCTCCCTGGGATGGCATTACTAAGGCACCTGCATCCAGCCGTCCGGCTGCAGAGGTGTGAAAGCGGATGAGACATGAGAGCGATGTGCCCAGTGGGGCCATCTCCAGCAAATGGAGGGCCTCCTGGATGTAGGTCCTGACATCCAGTTCCTCATGGCCAGGTGGCTTCGCAAGGAGCCGTGGGGAGAAGGGACCACGTGGAGTGTGTTAGCAGGTGCTAAAAATCTGGGTGTGTGGATTGCCTTGGCTGAGCTCTGTGACCTTGCCTGCAAAATCACTGGAGCTGAAATGCAGCAGGGAGCCTGTGTGGGGGACACTGGGGACTTAAACCAAGGTGGGGTCATCACTGACATCCCTGGAATTGCAATGGGATGAGTCTCGTGGAGCCAAACACATCATGGCTAAGTACATCAGGGAGCACTGGAGAAAGGGAGCAGCTCAGGTGCATCTTGGAGGGATGCAACGAGAGGGAAGACTTTGGACACCCTTGTCGTTAAGGGGAGGGGGATGCAGAGGCTTCGGAGTAGCACTGAGGTGGGGCTGTGATGCTGGGTGGTGTTTCTGAGCATCATCAGCGCTGCTGGAGAGGCCAGCAGTGATGCTTTCCCAACAGCTTCGGCAGCCATCATGTTGTCCAAGGCAGTTCTTGAAGGACCAGCACCTTCAGTTTGTGTTGGCCAGAAGCATACAGGTCCCTGTGACCGGTGGGTTTGGCTACTCTGTGTCTGTGGGTCCTTCCTTCCCATCCAGAGAAGATGCCGTTTACACTTCTTGGTCTCCTTTTGGCTATTTTGGAGCCCAAACACTGTCTGCCCCTTCTGCCTTTGGCATTGGTGTGGAGCACGGAGTTGAGGGGGCTGGATGCGGCCCCTGGTGTGGCGGGGGAAACACCCCACATGCAGCTCTGCAGTGTTTCCTTAAGCAGAAAGGAAAGCTTGGGAAGCTTTTTAAAAAAACTTTCTCTTTCTTTCTTCCCAGTATAATGAGTTTGCTGGTGCTGCTGCCTTAATTTGGAGTTAATATGTAATGTTTGTAACACAGCCAAGAAACGTCGCTGTACTTGAGGCAGATTATAAAATGTATCTCATGCTAACACTGGTGTTTTAAAACTTATGCCTGTTCAAAGGTAACATGAATCTTTAAAACTAAAATCACTTGTACTTAAAGAACATAAACATGATAAACCAGTTTGGCACTGGCTTTTTTTTTTTTCTTTCCTTCCCTTAAGGAGGCTACGCAACTTTTGTGCTCACTAAGAAGCAAAAATTTCCAGTGCACTCAACTAACACTTTTTCTCTGCTCCCTTGCTGGCCCATCAACGTTTTTTTACAGTTCCAACATCTTTCTTCTGTTCATGCTTCTTGGCTGCTATTGTCCTGAAGGTACATCTGTATCTTTTTACAGGCTGAGGCCAGATTCTCATCCTGAGCTGGGATAACTCTCCCAGTTGATTTAAAAGCAGCTACTCTAGATTTATAATGGCATTACCCAGACAAGAACCTGGTCATGAACCTTTCATCACAAACCTAAAGTGCAAACACCCTGTCTACGTCTATGAGAGTCATTTAGCTGGAAAGCATTTCTGTGTCATTTATCTTAACTGCCAGCAGGTAGCAATTTAACTGTCACTCCACACATGCCAAAGCCTCTTCAAATGCGTCTGCTCACCAGCTGATATCTTCTGCGGCAGAAATGGGCCTGTTCAACTTGGTCTTTCCTTTCTCAGGTGTCCCCTTCTGGACCCGGCCAGATAAGATGGAGAAGAAGCTGCTGGCAGTTCCTGCCGCCAACACCGTTCGCTTCCGATGTCCGGCAGGTGGAAACCCAACTCCTTCCATCTACTGGCTGAAAAACGGCAAGGAGTTCAAGGGAGAGCATAGGATTGGGGGCATCAAGGTAAGGCCTTGGTTTGGATCTCTGTTTTTAGCAGGATTTTTCTACCAGCTGTAGAAAATTGTATTTCACAATGATTAACGTTGGTACACGTAAGATCACAGTCCCAGCTGCATGGGAATGGGGGTGTTTCTTGCAGCCTCAGCAACTGCTCAACACCAAAGTGTTAAAAAGGGCTGCTGTCCCTTGGGATTGAGGGCTAATTCCCTCTGGGTTTGTCTACAGTGGCCTTTCAGGGAGTAAGTAAAAATGAAACTGGGTTTATGGTTGCGTTGTGGACAGTGATGAGTAATCAGGAGCAGAAACTTCTGTCCTAATTTCTGGAGATCAGCCCAGTACATTGAGACGTGTTAGACTGAGCCATAGCTACTCTCAGCTTTCAGCTTTCAAGGAAAACCAACTCGGCATCCTTTGAAGGTGTAGCAAGGACCTCACCAAAGAGCTGGACCGTCGTGCTGGTGGTCATTAACATTCTTGTGGTATAAATCACTGACCCTTGGTCAAGTGTTGGATTCCCTTGTAGCCAGAGTAATAGCATCTGCTCGTTGGCTGCTTTCTTCTCCCTCCTTCCTTTCTACCATTAGGTGTTCTGGAAAATGCTCTGGTTTGTGTTTGTAGACAGAGCTAAGGGACACAAAACCCCAGCGCACTCAAATGATTTAATTAGCCAGAAGTTTCTGTGCTACTGTCTGTGATGAATTATGGCAGGATTTTAACAGGAGAATCAGCTGCTCTGATATTGTTGTTATTACTTTGTCCCCTTAAGGTCACAGTCAGACTCCTTTCTGGTTTTATCTGGGGAGAATAAAACTGGCAGCAGCTGATTATAACAAAATCAGTGTAGCAGGAAGGACTCCTAAGCAAAAAGTTTTGCCTGCACTCTGCCAGCCCTGGCATATCCCTGGGCTGCTGCTAAGGAAAGAAGGTGATTTTTAGGAAGGCACCTTCATCAGTACTCTGAATAGCTCTGTGCTGATGCCTACCACATCTGTAACATTTTGTAAAGGGGCTAGGCATGCAGAGCGTGCTGGGCTCCAGAAACCAGAAAAGGATTCAAAGAAGTCTTCCCTTCCTGCAGTTTTGGGCTGTTTCTTTCCTGTTAGCTCAGACCCGTTCCTGAAAGAGCCTTTTGTGATTGCTTCAGCGAAGCCTTTGAAGCTCCCTCCTCCTCAGTCCTGTCCCTGCTCCAGCCTGGACAAGGCTGAGGACAAGTTCAGGTTTGGATCTTCTGAAAAGTTAAGGAGGGAAAAGAAGTAGGGGAGCAACTCCTGTGGGTAACAGCCTTTCAGCAGATAACATTCACAAAGCACCAGCGTCTTTTACTAATTGCAGGCTCTAAGGATCATCATGAAGTGTTTTCAGGCTTGCGTGCACTGTTCGAATGGCTTTTTAAAAAACTATGTGACATCAGCTGCACTAAATTATGCTTGCAGAATAAAATCTAAAGCTGAAGGCAATTCCCCTACCCACTTTGCAGTGGTTTTAATCTATCCGTGAGTTTAAATTGACACGTTTCATCCTCTGCAGCACGGTAGTAAGTCTTTGGCATCACTGTGCTTTGTTTCTCTAGGGGCACCTTCCAGCAACAAGCTGATGCTTAAAAGAGCTATTGAAGGCAATGTCAGGCCAATTACAGCAAGATTGGTTTAAGCTCTCTATCTGTATAGGTGTAGTTCTTTGTCCCTTTCTTGATATAAAGACATCTTTCTCTCTGTAATTTTCCTTCCCTTATTTGCTTGCTTTTACTCTTGAGCTGGGTTTAGATGTAAGTAGTCTAATGTAAATCTCATCCAGTATAAATATACTGATAGATATCAGCTGAGATTTGAACCAGAAAAAGAGATTGAAAACCTGCTCAGTATCTCATGTATTTAAGATTTAAATTCCCTGTTACAACTTAACTTCATAACAGGATTAAGCAGCTTGAAAAGAATGGGCAAGATCCAGGTCTGGCAGAGTTTCGTTGGCTTATTTCATCTCGAGATCTGGTCTTAACCCAGAAATCCTTGAGCTGGGAATGTTCTCATTTGTTTTCAGTGTGTGGAAGAATTTAAATGTTGATAGTGAAAGGTCTGTGGTCAGCAGATGAAAGCTGAGCACTCTTCCACTTCTGCCGCTTGCAAATGGCATTTAGATCCTGTATGATTGCCTGGTGTAAAGCCTGCAAGAGAGAAGAGCAAGTGTTGAAAACATGAAGTGTAGGCTAACCTGGTTTTGTTACACTTCATCCTAGTAAAGAAAAGAAATTCATATGACTTATCATATGAAATTTCGCAAAGAGCATTAATGGTTAAATCCTTGTTGGAATCTCTAATATCGTAAGCCTGTGTGTGTTAAATGACCCTAGAAGGGAAGATTGAGGGGAGGGGAGATAGAGGATTATCCCTTCCCCAGACCATTGCACTGACTTGCATACCAGTCTGGCAAACACGGACTGAGGTTCCAAGTATGTCCGCAAATGTTTGTTTCACAAAGAGCCAAGAATGACAACATCAAATAAACCAGAGGGATTTCCAGTATCTCACCCACTTGATTAATGCCTGCGCTAAGTCTCTTCATGTTTCTAGTGTTTTATCGAGTGCAGCAACTATCGTAACTTGGGAACGTCCCTTTTTATTAAATTTAGACGCCAGTCTCAACCTAAAAAAGAAAATCTTGTTGCTTCTAGAAGAGTTTCCACACAAGTTCTGCTGCATGAGTCTGTGCTCCCCAGGTTCTCCTCTCTGTTCAGAATCCAAAGTTCGTGTCACAAACCTGACGAAGATAAGTTCTTTGAAAGTGTCATAAAAGTGTCTCTGAAAGCACATCCTAAGTAAAATACCTAATTTGGACCTGATTTCACAATACAGGTCAGACTAGGGAGTCATCCATGTATTTGGAGCCCCATTTCCTTGGAGTAGCTTGTAGGGGTTCCAGATGCAAATGCTTTCCGATGCTGAAAAGTGGATTAAAAGAAGTCTCATAGACACAACTATGAGACAAGCCAGTATGGAAATGAGCCACTGAGGAGCCACAAATTTGCATTGAAACTTCCTTGACAGTCTGGTATGTTCAGCTGTGAACTCTGGGTCCAGGCTTTCTGTTCTCAGAGCTCCTCTTACTGTGTAATTGCCACGCTGTTACAGAGATGCAGCAAAAGTGGGATGTTGCTTTACAAAAGGTGTGGTGTTGGTTCTGCGTTGAGCTCCATCTGTGCTGTCCTGGGTGGGCAGAGGGTGCAGTCAGACCTGACCAGACATCTGCAGTGACAGAGATTTCTGTACAGACTGTTTAGCCACAGCCTCCTATTACACATAGCCTGAAATGAAAGGAAATTCAGTGGTCTCTGAAAAGTGGGGTGCTCAGCAGTGCTGTTCTCAGGGGGGCAGAGATCTACAAAGCTTTGTCAAAATGACTTTTGCTTGCTTATCTTGCAACTAAGCTGTCTCGTCCTATGACTTTAAACCTCCTCTTTGCAAAATGCTGGATTTAATAATTGCAACTTGGCCCTTTAAAGGAAAGCATGTGGATGCAATTTACGTGTAGCACAAGAGGTTAAATGACTTCATATTTGAGTTCACCTGCTGCAGCAAGAAACCTCCAGGAGCAATTAAACCCTTGTTTTTTCCATCAGCCCTTGACATTCTGTAGCGCAGCATTATTGTAATCTCCTGCTTCTGTGTCCTTGGAGTCACCTTCAAAATGTTTAATAAAGTTAAATGTTCTGCTCTGGGCAGCAGAAGGCATCAAATTAATATCCAGAGATTTGGAGAGCTTTCATACACTATGTATCCTGAAGTCATCTTTGTTACCGTCGGTTGCTTTCTGTATTAATTCAAGATTTGCTTTCCATATCCGTTATTTCCTTCATACTCGTTAGAAAGAAACATTCTAGCTGGGATCACAGGAACAGGTCAGGGTGGAGACATGGGTTGTGCTTTCCCTTCTGCTACTGAACAGCCAACAACTCTGGACATGAGCCACATCCAGAAAACCAACTTGTATAAAACTTGGTGCCAAAAGAGAAGGGCTAACCAGGCATCCTAGAGACCAGACTTGAGGCTGGGCACGTTTCCTCCTGGTTTTTACAGGGAATTTAGGGGACTAACTCTGTTGAGACTCCCATTTCTGTTCAGACAGGTGCCATGACCTGTTGCCTCCATAGCACACATCTTTAAAATATGTTATAGATGGGGTGAGAAGTATGATTTCTATTGTTTATAGTCATCTTAATGGGTTATATGTAGCAGTTGGTAAAGATCTGCAGATGAGAGTACAATATTTGGAGCTGACGGAGTCTCTGGACCTGAGTGGTCTGGCAGAGGAGTTATCTTAGCTGATGCCTTCTAAAGTCGTTATTCTTATGAGAGGTGCCACATTCAGCTGTCAGCTGCTTTCATTACTGTTACTATCGTGGAAGCATCTACAAGTCCCTGTTGCAATCTCAGCGTGTTACATTGTGTTGTACAGTTCCTGCATTGGTCTTAATTCCTTTTCACATTAAGCCTTTAATGACCCTTGAAATGGGTCCTTGTGATGTTCAGGCCTGCTTTGGGGTCCATTATGCTGGCCAAGTGTGTAGAAGCTCACTGATTGTTCCCTGGTTTGAATGGTCCGGTGATGATGATACTTGACCAAGAGCTTGATGGTTTGATTTCTTCTTCTAGTTGCGACACCAGCAGTGGAGCTTGGTGATGGAGAGTGTTGTGCCGTCAGATCGAGGAAATTACACCTGTGTTGTGGAAAACAAATATGGCAACATTAGGCACACGTACCAGCTTGATGTATTAGGTGAGATGTCACTGTTTTCCCTCAACAGCTGATCTGTGGTGATGTTGAACAGGCGTGTGATGGGATATGGGAAGCAGAAGCTTGGTTTCTTTCCCAAAGTGCTGGATCACGTGTCTTCTAAAACCAACAACAAGCTTCTTTTTAGCCAACAATTTAGCCTCAGGTCTGCGATCGCTAAATTACTTAGCTGGTCTACAGAGGGGACAGAGAAGGAAGGGCAGGGCTGAGATGCCTCCTCCATTCCCAGGTGGTTCTTCCCTGTTTGGCTTGAGAAGCACTGGCTAGAGCGGTGGCCAGGACACCTCAGGGGCACAGTCCCCATCTGCACCCTTTCTGCTGAAAAGCCAGGAGATGAAGGCTTCAGAGGGGAATCCTTGCTGGAAGAAGGACAAGTAAATTAATATTTCCCTCTCTTCTATTTTTCAGAAAGGTCGCCCCACCGACCAATCCTGCAGGCAGGGCTCCCTGCCAACCAGACCGTGGTGGTAGGGAGCAATGTGGAGTTTCACTGCAAGGTCTACAGCGATGCCCAGCCTCACATCCAGTGGCTGAAACACGTGGAAGTCAACGGCAGCAAATACGGGCCCGATGGGACGCCCTATGTCACAGTGCTGAAGGTTGGTACACGGTCCTTCTTCTCACCCTCAGGGCAGTCCTTCCTCTGCCTTGGTCTTGGTGTTACAGAGAGGGCAACTATATTGTGGGCATGCTCCTCAAAGAAACCCACTGCCATACTCGTGGCAGGAGAGATCAGCACTGAGTAAAGGTGCTTGCCATCAATGGAAGGCATAAACTTTATTTACATGTTTATAAATAAGCCCTAGACTAGCAGTGCAATGTGAACCAGAAAATCCCAACAGAATATGTTCAATGCCACAGTCCCTAGAAGGGTAGTCATTATTTAAATTGGATTTTTGGGAGCTCGAGGTCTCATTTTCTGTAATTGTTTTGTGTCTATAAGAAAAAAGTCACGAGAATAAGCCAAGGAGAGCTGTTGGGATTGTTCTTTCCTTTAAGCCCACACAGTAAAATACTCTGCTTTTTGGAGGGGGTACAGCAAAAATGTCCTAAAGTTGATGTTCCAGACTCTTCTGTTTGCCAGAGACAACACAACTACTGTAGTGGCACAGATAAGCAAAGTAGTCGTAAGAGCTGAGGCAACTGTGAGAAATGCAGCATAATAAAAGAGAAGCTGTCAGATTGCATTTGACCTAAAATTGTAAAAACAACCTTTTTTTACAGCTTCAATAGAGGTATTTTGGGGGCTTACTAAAATAAAAGGCTCCCAACTAAAACACATTCTTTCCTTTTCCAAGTAAACACACTGCAGCGTGCACATACTAAATAATGCTGAACTACCAGCACCTGAGAGCCAAGATAGTCTTGTTCCAGCCACGAACATTTGTGAATATTGCTGTTATCCACGCTCAGGAAAGCCTTTTTTTATTGAGCAAAAACTCACTTAGTAAAACTTTATGTTGCTAAAATGCTTTCTTGAAAGGGAACTTCCAGTGTACAGCCAGAACAAAGTCAGTGGGTCTGGTTTCCCCTCAACCTATCTATGTACATATAAAAAGTAGAGAATAGAGAGTGAAAAGCACATTGGACTTTTAAAATATCTTTTTTTTTTCTTTTAATAATTAAAAGCATCCTGTGTTGGTGTTTATTAAAATATATAGGGCCAAATGGAGTTTTTCTGGCTCTGCAGTTATAGCTGAAAGCAGATTTTGTCCCCACAGTTTCAAGCTGAGGTTGTCCTGTGCATGGACATTCCCCGTGCATATCCTGCTGCACACACCCTACTTCTCTTTGTATGAAGTTTTAAAAAAAACATCCCACTTACCAGACAGCATCTACAAAACTGTAACTCAGCCAAATACATGATAATAAAAGCCAGAGACCCTGGAAATAATTACACAGATTGAAATAACAGATTGGTTGGAAGAAATGGTTGGAGACAGTTCTTCAGGATTGGCAACACACGCTTCTTGCGAGTTGATAAAACTTTTTATTTTCTCGCTGTCTCTCCAAATGTGTTTGAATTATGCATATTTGAATTTCCCCCTGGTTTCACAGCCCAGTACCAAGCTCTGAATAGCTGGCTGTGTCACATGCCATCTAGTATAGTCTCCGAGCTCCGTGTGTGGTCCCCGTGGGATAAAGTGCTACCTTTTGGAAGTCTGCAGAGCCGCTGCGAACAGTGCCTTGTGTCACAAGCACAAGCTCCCATTTTGCTGTGGCAAAGAACATATAAATAGTCCGTATAAATAGTGTTTTAAAATTAAGTTGAAGCGGCACCGGGGTGGCTAGGTAATTAGAATTGCCAAATACCTTCTCTTCTGTGGACGGCAAAGGCTCCGCATTCCTCGAAGGGGAGCACAGGCAGGCGTTTGAAAGCACAAGTTTTGTTTGGTTTTATTTTTTTGCTGAATAGGACCAGCACACGTCTATTTACTACTTCTGGTTAATCAGGAATGCTTTGAATTGTATTAATGCCGGCATCAGCGCTGGGGCATGGAGCATTTCCATTTTGGGATGCATCTTTTGTGCGCCAGTATGGGCCTCCGTGGAGCTCTGTCAGGCCCAGCTTTGCAGGGATACTTTTTTTTTTAACGTGCGTGTGCTTGTTTTTTAAAAATAAAGATCTGATAAAATGATCTCACTGTCATCTTGGGGCCACTCCGTTGGCTTTATGGACTCGTTCCACGCAGTGCTGTTGCTTTGACCCGGCATCCTGGCCGCGCTGCAGGAGCAGGGTGCTGTTAACAGCCCTCCCCTGCCCACAGCTGCTTTAGAAGAGGCTCTCTCCTGCCCAGTGCTGGGGTGCCTGCGGGGAGATAAGGCTTTTTTATCAGCCTGCCCCTCCCTCCTGCTTTCAGGAGATTTTGTGGAGCATAGGAGCTGCTATGGGGCAGTTTATATATGGGGAATATCCTGGTCTCCATCAGAGCGAGGGGGACAGGGAGGTGCCCAGCACATGAAATTCCCCCCTCACATCTCAATGGGGAAGAAAAACCCACCCCAGTCCAGATGGATATATTGAATGCCGTACTTTCAACCCATTTTTTAAACAGCCTGACAAAACGGAGCCATCACCTGCATCAGTTCCTCAAAGACTGGGATAATTTGTGATCAAAGGAAACCCCTTTTTCTTTGCAGAAGAGCACTAAATGCATTCCAGTTACGGAGGGGGGGCTGGCAACACTGTGCCCAAGCTTTGTTAAAGGCTAAATTGTATGTTCTGCATTGAAACATGCCCGGTTTGATTATAAACAAGGCAGCAACAGCAGGCAGGAATGTTTCCCCACTAGTCAGGACAGACAAATTTGACAGCATGTAAGCCTTAGAGATGAGATCAGGTCAAAACCCGTGGTGTCTGTCATCAGACACGGACATAGGGGCTCTTCTCTGATGCCACCTCTGGGTTCAGTTCCCAATAACCTATCAGATCTGGCAGCCTTGTTGATTTTAATGGGCTGCAAGACATATTGGCAGGATCAGGCCTTGAAATCGAAGGCACTGAGACTGGGCTGGAGGGCGTAAGACTAAAAATGAGAAAAGCAATTGTTTTATTTTCATTTCCAGAACCGAAGCTGATACTTTTTCTAGACTTTCCCTAGGCTACTTCTGAGGCCACCCAAAACAGTTGTGCATTTTCAACCAAAATAAAAACAACTGTTTAGGGAAAAAGCTGATGTGCTGTTGTGGCAGCATGGAAGAAGAGAACTAAAACTCTTGCTTAAGAGTCTGAAGTTTGTTTGATTTATATGCACCACTTTATTTAGTAAAGAAGAGGCTCCTATAAGCAGTGGAAAAAATTACAGCTAATTTCTGAAAGGCAAAGTCAGCAGCTAGTTTCAGACCGCCACTGCTTGTATTTTATTTCCAAATTCTATTTTGGAATCTGATAATTGAAACAGTATTTGCTGAGCCGGGTTGCAAACACAAATATCTGCTTAAGCCCTTTCTCTGGTGCTCCTGTCTGCAGAGTTATTAAGAAACCGTAGGGCCTTTGACTGCTGTCAGATGGAGAAGTGGGAAATTGGTCTGTTTTAAAAAAGAAATCACATGTGCCGCTAGTGAAGGGAAGAGAGTTCACCTGCACATGGTTTGGGGGCCAAATGCAACTTCTCTCTTCGCCCAGGTCCTGGGTTAGGTCCCTCACTACAGGGTGAGTCGGGGATGTTGCCACAGCCGAAAAAAATATAGCCGTGAGCAGTCAATCCTAGCTAATGTAGGTGCGATGGAGGTATTGTTTGGTTTACTGAAGTTCAGGTTTCTGTCTATTCCTGCAGTCTTGGATCAGTAAAAACGCTGAAGCCGATGCTAACCTAAATCTGTTCAATGTGACAGAACAAGATGAAGGAGAATATCTGTGTAGAGCCAACAATTTCGTAGGCATAGCCGAAAAACCATTTTGGCTCCACATTCGCAAACCAAAACCAGGTAAACCACAGACTCTGTCCCAAGGCCCTGGCAACTGCAAGAATGAGCTATAACATTTTAAAGAAGCTAGTGATTAAAATTACTATTCATTTTGTATTATACCCTGTCAACTGACGCTGAATGGCTTTATCTTATTTTCTTGCTAATTTTTTTTTTTACAAGAATGTAACGCCTATACAGCAATTGCCGTGGAAAAATTCCCACAATAAAATGACTGACAAATTTTGCTATCAACTCTTCATGCTTTTATTCCTTTCCCTTCCTTACGATTGAGTGCTGATAACAGAATTGCATGTTAATGACCTGTGACGTTCAAAGCTCTGGAAAACCAAGCTGTTTGAAGATTTTCACCGGTAAAACTGGTATAATCAGTTCTGTCCCTTGGAGAAGCAATGCAGAAATAAATATCGACATTGGCTCATGTTAAAGAGAGAGAACAGCAGTCTCAGGGGCTGTGGGGTTTGACTCCAGCCTGGAGGGTTTGGCTGCTGTGTTGCTCAGTGCCACTGCAGGGAAGTTCTTTACAGGTACCTTCTTGTTATCGGCCAGAGTTATACTACAGTATCAAGGGCTGCGTAATCAACACGAGGCTTTGAGATACCCACTCTGAAAAAAATCTAAAATATCCTAAAATTCTATATTTTTTGATGAACTAATGAACCAAAATATTTGTATGTTCCTCTGATCAGCACTTGAGTCTTTCCCCACTACATCTCCCCTCCTTTCTCCTTTCTTTCTGTCTTTCCTCTCCTCTTTTACCATCTTTCTTTCCCCACCCCTGTACTCACCCTACTAACCCAAAGTCAGTCATATTGTGGGGGCAATTTTTCATTTGGATGCTTTTGCTTGCATGCTTCTTTAGTGGGACAGAGTAAGAACCTGGTGAAGGGAACTTTTTTTTGCTTTTGACTACAGGTTGCAGAGGGGAATGAATAAATAAATGTGGAAGATGGGCCATTGAAGAAAAACAAACAAAACCAACCCACCTTAATTGCTTTTGAAATTTGCCTGTGGTGTCCTCACACTTGCTGGGAATGTGGCTTATTCTCTGTTTTCCCTCTTTCTATATGTGTGTTTTTTTTCCCCGTAGACGGCAGGTGTTAACACAACGGATAAGGAGCTAGAGATTCTGTACTTGCGAAATGTTACTTTTGAGGATGCTGGGGAATATACTTGTCTCGCAGGGAATTCTATTGGGTTCTCACATCACTCTGCTTGGCTGACGGTGCTACCAGGTATTTCCTTCTGTGCTGGCCTCTCTTTCCCTCTCCAGGGTGCCTCGACATTTTGCTTTAGAAATGCCAAGTTCCTGCAGATCGCCCCTTGCTTGGAAGAGGGGGTGTTATCCAGGGAGGGCTCTGCTCTGGGATTCGCTGCAGACCCCTGTTGCATACTCACCGCTGACACTTTTTGCATTGCATTTCAAGATTTAAATTATTATTGCAGTAGTGATATAAAATGCACAGTATCTTTTTTTGATCTAGAGAACAGGGAGGTGTTCACAGCCTCTTTGTTAGGAGGTTGTTAAGTGCCAAAGTTAGGAGCTTTGTCTTCTTACACTGCCAGTGGGATAAGGAAACCTCCCCATCAGATGATCCAGGGCACCTAAATTGGACATGGACTGTGGATCGTCTTACAAAGGAACCTTTCTGTCTAACATCGTATCTTAACCTAAAATTAGATGCATAAGTGGTTGGTGCGAGTGCAGCCTTCCCTGCCTGTAACATTATTTCCACGTCATCGGTGAACAGGCCAAGATAGCAATCTCAAACAGAAGGTCGAGGAGAGTCACCTGCAGAGAGAGCCCAGGAGTCCTGGCTCTCAGGGGCATTGCATGCTGCCTGCTCCTGCTGGGATCGATGAAAGCTGCAGTGGGCTTGAAACCGGAGGCCAGAGTGACCTCAATTTTGTGCTCCTTTCATGTGCAAAGCTCTCATTGACAATGAAGCCAGCACAGAATATGCAACAGAGGAGTCTGCTCTCCAAAAGAGGGGAATGAGGCTGTGCTGTCCCTTCACCTGCAGAATCTGCCTGCAGCTGTGGGGCAGGCTTGAGCACGGTCCACAAAAGCACCAGCAATATTCATATTGAATCTCATGGGTGCTGTGCCTTGCAGAGAGTGCAGGAATAGACCTGGAGTGTGTTCAGTAGACCCTTACTGAAAGGGCACCCAAAATCCTGTACACTCCACTTTGGCTCACCCAGTCATAGACCACATTTGGGTTCATCTCACAACACATCCATCTCGAGATGTGTTTAGGAACCGGAAACTTCGGCATTTCTAAGCTTGACTTTATCTGTGCGGGTGATTCAGGTGTAGTCGCTTTTACTGGGGCTGAAGGTCTCCTTCATGCCCAACCCTGCTGCCGGTGGGATCTGCTGGTCTTTTCTCTGTTTGTTTGCCAGCTCTATAATAGCTGACCTGATGCTGTTTCTGCTTCTGCCATCCACTGGATGAGAAATTGTTACCTTTGGTTAGAAAACTAATGTCTCTGGTTTTTTGAGAATCTCCTGGTACTGTCTTATCCGGCTGTTACGCTGTTTTTACAATGCCTCTCACTTCTTATTTAAGCAAAGAATAAGCAGGAAAAAACCCACCCAACACCTGAAGTGGAACTTTATATTGAAGTCAGAGGCAGTGAAGGGCAGCCGTCCGTGCAGCAGCAGGCCCCAAAGTGCTGCCCACAGAGAGGGTGCAGGATACAGCCCGTCCGGGGAACCTCCGCTTGTACACCCCTGTCCGGGCTACGGGAGGAGAGACGTGGAACAGAGGGAGACAGTGTGAGCCAAGGCAGCACAGCTGTGGTACCGACCATAGTGCCTGATCCTGGGAGACCTACTAACCCTTCCTCGCAGGAGGAGATTGCCGCTTGGCAAGATCAGGCCCTGCACAGCTGGCACACAGGCTGGTGCATCCCCCAATGTCACCGACAGCCCTTTCCCCATGTCCCCCTGGACACAGCCACCAAAGACCTGACGTGGAGCCTGCTGCTGCCCGGGGAAAGCTCCCGCTGCTTGCCAAAGACGCTGCTCTGGGGCGGCAGTGATGTACACGAGCCGTTAGGGAGCTAACCACGCCGGCATGACTTCATTATAAAGGTTCCCGCTGCTGACTGTTCCTCTGATGCCAGCATGCCTTTGGGGGACAGAAAACGAGTCCCACCATGGCTCCTTCCTCTGGTCTATGTGCCTGTCCTGAAAGGAACAAGGGGAGAAACACAGCCGATGTTTACTGGTCCCAAAAAAGTCCTGCTAGCAGGTAGCCACTGCTGATGGGCTCCTGCCATCACCCTCCCGGCTCAGCCACCTCTCTGGGCCAGACCTTTCAGCCTCTTCCCAGCAGAACGAAGTTTTTATGAAACAGTTGTGCAGATTGCTCTCATGAGGCTTTTCCCCTGTGTATTGCCTTACCCCTGGGTGCCCTTCAAGCCCCTTGGTCCCTCAGGGCAGGCACTGGTCCAGTGGAAACCTTTGCTGGAGAAGCCAAATCAGCAAAGCGCAGCAAACCCCTGTCCTGCAGCATTTGCACATCCGAGGCCTCCGGCTACGTGATGTGGATGTGCGGGGAAAGCAAGATTTGGGTCAGAGGGCAGCACAGACACATGAAGGTGCTTTCAGCCTAGAGCAGTGGTTTTCAGCCTGTGGGCTGAAGGGTCTTAGAAACCCCAGGGCTGCATCAAAGGGTGGTAAAATTACCCCCAAAAAGGCAAACTAAACAAATCTTTGAGCTACAGCCACAGGTGGAAAACCACTGGCCTAGGAGAGTTCCCTCACTGAAGCGACTCAGCAGGTTGGCGTAGATGAGCAAGTCCTCCCCAAATTCTTTGTGCTGCTTGTGTGTAGTTGCGTGCGAGTGGCTGCCCACCCCGTTCTGACTGCCGTCTCTTGTCACCCCGCAGCGGAGGAGCTCATGGAAATGGATGATTCGGGCTCAGTGTATGCTGGCATTCTCAGTTACGGCACTGGCTTTGTTCTCTTCATCCTGGTGCTGGTCATTGTGATTATCTGCAGGATGAAAATGCCAAACAAAAAAGCCATGAATACCCCCACTGTACAGAAAGTCTCCAAATTTCCACTCAAGAGACAGGTAACAGAAAGTAGATACAAGATTCCTATTACCCCCTATGGTCATCCCTCCTCCCCACCCCCCTGCCGCCTCCTTGAAATTTTCTCTCTAGGTGAGAAGCTCTACCAGAAAACCTGCCCAAGAGGTGCATGAGTTGTCTGCAGTCTAGGGGTTTAACCCCTTTTATTCATTCGTTTCCGTTCCAGTGGAGCAGTAGCTGGTGGCAGCTGACTCTGGTTCATGAGCCGCTCCCAAGCAGCCGCGTTTCTGTTGCCCTTGTCCAAGAGGGGCTGGCGGGGCAGCCGTGGGTGCCACAGAAAGCACAAGGGAACAGTTTAGTCCGGGCTCCTTGGTGGAGCGGGGATTTGGGGAGCAAGAGCACGTTCAGTTGTGCTCGGTCCGGCTTTCACAGAGGTCACTGGTGACTTGAACTAGTTCTCATGGAGGTGGGAGAGGGTCCTCTTTCTCCAGAGATGCTCTGCCACATGCCGTTGCAGAGGGGCAGGAGGAAAAGGCACGGTGTAAAACCACATAGTGGTGGATACGGATTTCATGGCTTTGGCTGCAGGCTCATGGCGGGCATTTACAGTGCCAGAACGGGAGAAGTCGCTCCATAGCCTGTATGTGCTATGGAGAACAAATGAACAGATTACACCTCCTGCCGGCTGGAGGGCACTGGCTGACCTGTCCCTCCTTTCCACCAGCCGAAAACCTGACCACAGGTGCCTAGATCAGAGCATTTCTGCAAGGATGGGGGGAGAGGTGGAGGGGAGGTGTGGATTTCCCATTTAGAAATTACTAGAAAACTGGCAGTGAGCAAAGATAGCTCAAAGCCCCCTCGGGGATCTATCTCAGGCACTACCTTCCCTGGGAATACAGTTGGCAATAACACTTCATTTGCTCTACCCAAGCAGGTGTCGTTGGAGTCCAACTCTTCCATGAATTCCAACACGCCCCTGGTCCGGATCACGCGTCTCTCCTCCAGCGACGGGCCGATGCTGGCCAACGTCTCCGAGCTGGAACTGCCTCCCGATCCCAAGTGGGAATTGGCACGCTCTCGGTCAGTCAACCCACGGGTCAGGGTCCCTGTGCCTGCCGGTAGTGTCACCACCCCGGTACCCACTAATGTGCCTGCTTGTTCCTCTCTCCAGCCTGACCTTGGGGAAGCCGCTTGGCGAGGGGTGTTTTGGCCAAGTAGTGATGGCAGAAGCAATTGGGATTGATAAGGACAAGCCAAACAAGGCCATCACAGTTGCTGTCAAGATGTTAAAAGGTATGGGGAGTCCACGGAGGGCAGAACAGCATATTGCACTGAGATTTCCTCTCGTTCCCTGTTTTTTAAGTCTTTTATACAAACAGATATAATAGAAGAAAGCAAGAACAGTCTTTCTTCCCCTTCACCCACATAGCCTGGGGGTGAGGGCTGTCTCCTTGGAGAGCACATAAAAGTGCAAATCCCGTCAGGAAGAGGGAGTGGGAATTAACCCAGTTCTTTGCCAGGGGGTAATAGCATCCCTGAGAAGGGGAACCCCCTTCACTTCTAGCCAGCTCTGTAAATCAGCCCACTCCTTCCTCCTTCCATGACCAGCGCTGCCTGTTCTAGCAAAAATTTATGCAACAAGCTCAGGTGGAGTTTGCAGAAATTCAATTTACAAACTCCTTGAAGAGTTTCTTCATTGAAGAAACTGGATCCCAAACTCCTGAGAGGTTAAAGGGAGGCCAAAAATGGGGAAGTCACTATGCATCTCTGGATGGGTCTCTGTTTCCCATCCTTCCCCCGCGCACAGTAGCCACAGACAACACACAGACAGACTCACCCTGAGGAGTTCAGCTGGAGCGAGCAGGGCAGATGCTCCAGCAGTGAGCAGCCCAAGGCTGAGGTTACATGGGGTGACATTGCTAATAAAATAATATTTCTTATCAGAAAAGGATTCGTTCTGAAGTTGGTTTTGGAAACAGGAACATTTCCATCTTTCCAAACCAAAACATTAATTTGGGGAGGTTTTTCCCCCATTTTTTTACTTCTGTAGAAAAATTACAGCCTTCCATGCAAAAAATACATTCCTTCCTGTAGCCCTTCTGCCAGCTCTGACCTTCCACCATCCTTAACTCTTTGCCCCTGGAGACAGGGGAGAGAAACAATCAGAAAAGCAAAATGATCCCAGGTACCAAAACTGACTTTTTTTCTTTAATGCTTACCAGGATGAGACAGAAGATGAAAGGCTTTATTGATTTCCATATGGACATTTATCTCCATTTATTTGGTTTCTTTAATCTTTTTTATGTGGTAGTAGGTTTTGGTTTTATTTTTATTCTTCTTCCCAAAGTAGAATAAAAACAAATACTGCCATATTTTGAGTACTATTTCCCCATCAAAGCCCCACATGGCTACGAAGCAGTTGTATTAACTACTTCCCAAAACGCTTACTTTCTTCCTGACATTTTTTTGCTTTCCTCTCTTGCTTTCTCCAGATGATGCCACAGACAAGGACCTTTCTGACCTGGTCTCTGAGATGGAAATGATGAAAATGATTGGGAAGCATAAAAACATTATTAACCTCCTCGGTGCCTGCACGCAAGACGGTATGTAGCAAAGCAGCCTGGTGCTCACAGGGCTGTGGGAGGCTCCGGTTTGACTGTCCCTGCTGTGTAATTAGTCACTGGCTGCCCAAAATGTCCCAAATGAGATTTCAGTGGTCAGCTCTTCCTCTGCTGGATGCTGATGCGCTCTTGCTTGCAGGACCACTCTACGTGTTGGTGGAATACGCGTCAAAGGGGAACTTGCGGGAATACCTCAGGGCGCGTCGCCCACCTGGCATGGACTATTCCTTCGACACCTGCAAGCTGCCGGAGGAGCAGCTGACATTTAAAGACCTGGTTTCCTGCGCCTACCAGGTGGCCCGGGGCATGGAGTACTTGGCATCTCAGAAAGTGAGTTGAGAAACCTCATTTGGCAGAAGCGTCAGTCAGACCTGTGTGTTCAAAGGCGTGCAATGCTGTGTGTGTGTGGGACAACCTCAGGCAAAGCATTGCAAGCTTCCCCCTTTAGAGACCAGGTTTTTCCGTATGAAGTATCTTGGGGTTTTGCTGGAGGCTTCATCCGTATGCAGAAGTTCCGGTATGCTGGCTGCATCCATGAACCGCGCAGCTGTACAGCCCTCACTGTCACCTGCAGGCCCGTTAGCATCCCCAAAATGCATGTAAAAGCGCAAGCAACCCAGACCTTGGTGCCTGTCCTCACCAATTCAACCTCCACCACTCGCAGGGACAACTGTCTTTCAGATGTGCAGTCCCGAGGCTCGGGCGGCAGTGGTCAGGGTGAGTGTCACGCCAAGTTGTGAGCTTCTACCGTGGGAGACATTACGTTAGGCAACAGTCAGGAGCTGCGTGCACCCCTGTCCCCCCATCTCCCGTCTGAGATCGCTAAAGATGCAGAGCGCTCACGAGGAAGCTGAGATCCTGGGTGTAGCTCACGTGTTCGCGGCTGTCACCAGCACGCGTAGGCTCGGTGGGAGTGGAGCTGACAGTGGATTTGGCTTCGTGCATGGCCGTGCCCAGGATGCTCCCTGGGGAGCACTTTGCTGGCACTGAGCCGGCTGCTGCATTCGCTTGCATCATAACCCGGGTTTAGTCCTGATTTACCCTGACATCAGCAAGTGGAGAATCGGGCTGTGGGTTCACGAAGATGTGCACCAGCCGGCGTGACCTCTTTTTGCGGGCAGGGAGCACTACGGCACGAGCAAGTTCAGCTTCACATCTCAGATGTGTTCATCCTGTGACTGCAGTTCAGGGCGGATGGTTCGTGGTGGCTCTAAACTCCCTTTCTGCGTAGTGCAGGCTAATTTAGCTTCTTTCTCAGCTGACAACTCTGATACTGGGGGTTGGACTAGATGACCTTTACAGGTCCCTTCCAACCCAAACCACCAGTCTGATTCTGTGTATTTTGGATGTATTGGGGATGTCTTAATTTGAGGATTTTTTCTCCTTCAAACATCAGCCTGCACTCCTCTTCCTGGAGGAAGCAGGGCAGAAAGACAGCTTCACATCCCAGTAAGCACCCACAGAAGAGGAGGGCTGGCTTTCTCATCTGTGCATCCCCTTTGGAGAGAAAAGACGCGTGGCTGTGTCGGCGCTGAGGCTGCCAATTAGGTGTTGCTAAGAGGTGGCTCCCACCGAGCATGCATGATGGAGCAGTGACACAGAAAGCGAGGAGTTAAGCAGTGCCCACAGCTTTATGAGCTTGGGAGTCAATGAAACGGCAGCTCATAAACTACACGGTGCTGTTGGTTCCAGGCGCAAGCAGCTAACAAGCCCTTATTTATTGACTTGCTCACCTTTCACAGTGCATTCATCGTGACTTGGCAGCCAGGAACGTGTTAGTCACTGAAGACAATGTGATGAAAATAGCTGATTTTGGCCTCGCTAGAGACGTTCACAACATCGACTATTATAAGAAAACCACCAACGTAAGTACAGAGCTGCCAGGCACGTGCAGTTCTCCTTCTGGCAGGGAATTCGGCCATCCCTGCAGCAAGTGGCCGTTGTCCCACATCTCCCTTTCTAGAGTGGCTTAGGAGGAAGAAATCTGCCGGTGGCCTCACGTAGTGAGGGACTGTAGATAGGCTGGTCCCAGGAGTCCACCCACCATCCATTTTCTTCCTGACAGATACTGCTGCTGCTAGCAGCTGGTTGTGAGGTCTCGGTTCTGGCCAGGAGGCTTTAGACTTAAGAGAAACCAAGGGTTTTACCAAAGGGGAATGGAGCCCTTTCCAGTCTGCTGCACTACTGGTCATAAAGTTCCCAAGGAGCCAGCTTCTGGTCCCACCAGAGCCCTTGACAGAGGAATGTCATTATTTGTATTTCTGCAGCTACCTGGCTTTCATGCGTTTCTCTCTTCTGTACAGTTGAGCTCCTTGACTCTACTGCCAAGGGCGAGAAGATGGTCCTGGTCAAGGGCTGAGTCCTGGAGCCATTTGTATTTTCTGTAGAGATTAATTTAGGAACAAAGGGCTAGAGAGACAACCTGTATCATGATTCAAAGCCTTGCAGCAGATGCTGAGCTCTGAGCAGTCCATGGGACATCCTCCCCATCATTGCCACACTGCAGAGAACAAAGCACGTCCCAGTGCTCTGCAGCAAAAGAGCAAAAGCCACAACTACAATGTAGTGTGGAGATGGCAGCGGAAGAGGTTGAGGGTATTGCAGAACCTCAGGGTCTTGCAAGTGCAAGAGCTCTAAAAGTCCAGGCAGTCCTACAAAGCCTACCATGCCTATACTGATCCTTCCAATATAATTTCAGAAATTTCTCTTAATTGCCAGGATTTCTTAATCATAAATTAATAAAAATTCTTGGGTATTTTAATCATAAATCAGATGGATTTTCCTTGTTTGAGCTGCGTTGGACAGCTGAGAGCATAATCCCATTTGTGCATCCTGCCTATGTCCCATCTCTAGTTGTCTCCACCAGTGAGCCAGTGGGTCAGAAGAGGACAAAGCCCTCCCGTAGCCAAATTATGCCTCAAAGACGAAACAGTCCTTTCTCCCTCCCTCCAGGGGCCAAACAAAGCCCAAAAGAATTATGATTAATCTAGTCTTTCTAATCTCGTATTTCTCACATGTGACAGCCCATGTTTATGACCCTGATGTAGGATGTTCCCCTGGAAACCTGGGATCAGGCTTCCTCCTTTAGCCTCTAGCAGGATAAGGATTTGTTTCTTAGAGGATTTGGCCCTTGCCTTCACTCTTGGAGGTTCCCTTCAAGTTCAGCCTAAGCCAGGTTTGGACTTGAAGTCAAACTGCTTCTTCCAACCAAAGAGACGGAAAGTGTTGTCCCATGCTCTGCTGCAGAGCTCGCTGCATTTATGAGCAATGGATGCTGTTCCCATGCAAAGATTTAGATGCTCTGATATGTTAAACCTGCCTTGGCAGTGAAATACAGTCCTCTACAGAGAGCATTTACTGCAAGGATTGTCAGCAAAGATCTGGGGATCAAATGCTCTAATCTGTTTATACGTGGCCACTACTGCTTTGCCCGGTGACCGGGAAGGCAGATGTGGTTGTTAATGAAAATGTTTCAAACTGGATTAGAAAAGAAGATTCAGATGGTGCCGTTGTGGCTGGGGGAATATGCTGATGGGATGTTCCCATTGTCTTCCTAATTACAGGGTCGGCTGCCTGTGAAATGGATGGCTCCAGAAGCCTTGTTTGACCGGGTCTATACTCACCAGAGCGATGTGTAAGCATACCCGCACTTTTTAAAAAAATAAAATCACAGGGAAATCAACGCTTAGAGTATCTTAAAGACAAATGTACTGCTAAGCACGAGCATGGCTCGTTCAGTGCTGGGGTGCCTGGGGATGCAAAAGCAAAGGAATCGATTCCAAGCTGCAGCTTAGCACACGTGGTTTTATTTTACCATTATCTAGTTGCTTTCATCCGAGGACCTCGAGTTTGCTGCTGAGAAATTACTGGAAGGCAGGCAGGTATTTCTTGTCCAGTTTGTAGATGAGGTGATTCACGCTGCAGTGAAAAAAAGCTATGCAAAAAAAAAAAAAATCCGTGCAAAAAAAATTACCCTCAGCTTCCTCCACGCTTTGCCCCAGACAGTCACGCTTCAGTTGAGTACATGGAATGAGCTTGAAATGGTCTGTCCGCCGTTAGTAGCTGATCAGAGAATAGTCAACAGATACATTCTCACATTAATTTTGCCACTTCATTTATTTGCCTTTATTTTTCTTAATCCTGTCTTGTCCGTTTTGGTGCCTCTGCACAGTAAGCAAAGAGCAGAGCCCACGTTACAGGTAAATCTGTATCCCATCTGAACTTTGCAAGGGCTGAAGTAGCCCAGCATGCACACCGGCTTTTTTATTTCAATATTTGGTCGATAATGGCATTTTTACAGTAATTCAGCAGCCAGCCTGCCTGCTCCCCAAGGCTTGCCGCTTGCAATTGGACAAATGAATCTTTTCTATTTCTGTATTTTTCACATACTTTGGCTTTTATTGATCTTAAATCATAGTTTCCATGCTTAGGTAATGCTGCAGCAGGCATGACAGATAAATCAAAGCTAGAGAACGGGAGAGCGAGCGTGCATGAAAGCAAAACAGAGACAGATAATCCCTGTTTTTAAAAAGAAAATGAAGGCGGCAAAAGATATTTTTTTAAAAAGAGGACTTCTAACCAGATCACAGCTGTGGGACTGGAGCGTGTAACATTAGTGCTCTGCTGATTTTTGTTGGGGTATTTTTCTCCCAGCTTGGCCAGTGAAATGAGTGTTGTAACAAGCAAGTTTTGGTATCAGCTTGCACAATTAGTGGCCTGTGGTTCCAAGCCTGCAATTCAGTGAAGCTGTGCATGAATAATTTGATTTGTTCCATTCAGTGGAGCTGGTGGAAGACCTAACAAAGAGCTGGGGGTGATAGATGGGCTGTCACCTATCTGATTAAATGCTCATTTCAATTTCAGACTTGGTGCCTGGGATTTCTTTGCTATTGAGTTGGATCAGCAGAGATCTCCAAGTAACTAGTAAAAATGGCCTAGGCAATTAGTCATGCTATTGATGACTTTGTTAGCTATGCATGGCTGCACAGAAATAAAGCCGAGCCAGGGGGAGGGGATATGGGGGGGCTTGGAAAAAAAACTCATTGAATTTTAAAGATCTTTCTTTGGTTTCCAGCTGGTCTTTTGGAGTGCTACTATGGGAGATCTTCACTTTGGGAGGGTCTCCATACCCGGGAATTCCCGTTGAGGAGCTCTTCAAACTTTTGAAGGAAGGCCATCGGATGGACAAACCTGCAAACTGCACCCATGATCTGTGAGTGTGTGTGGGGGGGTGACCTCCTCACCCCGCTCCCCCTTGCCTCTGGGGCCAAATACCACCCCAGGCCGTGGTTTGGGCTGTTGGGGCATCTCTGCTGTGAGATTGCGTGGCCGTCTCCACGTAGGCTCACCCACCCCAACTCATTTTGGCTCAGCCCATGACTGCCAAGCGACATCACATGCCTGCCCTCGTTTGGCGGGTGGCAGTTGGGGGTGTAGCTCTAGTGTGTCATCTTTAGGACAGGTCCTCCTCCTGCTCTGGGAGCACAGACACACATGAGATGATCAGTAACAAGGAGCGTGGCTCCACAAAACCCTCCCCCTCCTCCCCCTCAGCTGGCCATGCACCGAGGCCACCATGGCTGAAGTTGCGTTGGCCATAGCTGTTCTCTCGGATGATTTGGAGGTGGGTGGGCACCGCTTAGCCCCACGGTGAGTGATGGTCCCCTCTCCCCTCATGCAGGTACATGATCATGCGGGAGTGCTGGCACGCCGTCCCCTCGCAGCGGCCGACCTTCAAGCAGCTGGTGGAAGACCTGGACAGGGTCCTCACCGTGACGTCCACCGACGTGAGTGTGGTGGGGTGGGCACGGGGAGGGGTCACTCGGTCCCCGGCGGGTGGCACCCAGCATTGATGGGTCTGTCACCCCGGCAGGAGTACCTGGACCTCTCGGTGCCCTTCGAGCAGTACTCACCGGCCGGCCAGGACACCCACAGCACCTGCTCCTCGGGGGACGATTCGGTCTTTGCACATGACCTGCTGCCCGACGAGCCCTGCCTGCCCAAGCACCCCCCGTGCAATGGCGTCATCCGGACGTGAGGACCCCCCTGGCCAGACGGACGGACGGGTGGACGGGTGGGCAGCATGCCCATGGAGGCGCGAATGTGGGGCACCAAGGACGAAACCGTAGTGAAGGATCTTCCAGTGGAACTGCATGGTGGTGCCTGGAGATTTGTGTTGTCGAGCTGTTCAGGGTAAAAAGAAAAAAAAATTTTAACTTTTTGTTTGTTTGGGGTTTTTTGTTGGGTTTTTTTTCCCATTTGCTGTATAAAAAGTCAAGAAGCACTGTTTGGCCTGAAGGAACTGATCTCTTGCCAAGATGATCTATCATACTTTTTTTTTGTTGTTTATTTTTCTTTTTTTCTTTTTTTTTTTTTTAAACTTAAGCAGAATGTTGAACCTGGGGGGTGCTGACCTCCCAGCCTCCGCGCTTGCGTTTCAAGTGCCAGAGTAGCCGTTCTGTGCCTGAAATAAGAAGAAGAGGAAAAAAAAATCTTCCTTTTTTTTAAAAAAAAAAACACAAACAAAAAAAAGTGTAAAGAATGTAGAAATTCTTTGCTTATGCAATCTGTACATGAACCTTTTTGGTGGAGCTGAAAAGCCACGTTGCCTGCAGGGATTCATATATTTATAAAAATATCTATATTTTTGTTGTCGTCGTTTTTATAGCTTCATGATCATACTACCCATCTACATAGAAGGAATCCTTTTTGGAAGAAGAAAAAAATTCAAGTAAAATGCAAATCGTCATGGAGAAAAGAAAAAAAAAAATAAAAAGAGACGGTCCAGTCGTCTGAAATGGCGGTGCTTTGGCCAGGCTCGGCGGCCACCAGCTCGTGCACTGGGCTGAGAGCGATGGGGCCAAGCCGAGGCGGGAGCAGACCCCAGGGACAGGCGGCGGCCGTGGGGGGCCCCGGGGAGGAGACCATCACCCATCCGAGAACGGCGGGGGACCTGGCTCCTGGGTGCCCACACGGCATCTCAAGCCACATCCTGACCTTTGGGAACAACTGTTTTGGGGAGGGGAAAAAAAAAAAAAAAATCTTGCTTTTCGGGGTTTGCATATTTTTGCTTGCCAAGGGTGAGTGGGAGGGGAGCAGCTCCTCCATCCAGCCCTCGACGCCAGCGGTTTGGCTCCATCTACGTGCGGTGACTCAGAGAAAGAAGTTACGGGTACCTGTAGGCAAGAGCCTTTAACTTATATCAAAAAGGTTTATTCCAGAGAATCTGTGTATATATCTATAAATATATCCTGTATATATATAAATAAATATATTAAAAGGAAAAGAATGTATAATACTAATGCAACATAAAGCAGTACTGAGAGAGAGTCTCAAAATACGAACATTGCAATCTAGGATATACTGATCTGGGCAAAAGAAAAGATTTTTTTGTTTGTTTGTTTTATATCTTCACAGTTTTGTTTTAAAAATTGTACCTTTAACATGTATATTTGTAAAGTTATTTATAGACATTAACATATCTGTTCCTCGGTTTAAGTAGCGTAGTGTTACTGTAAACTTTAAATTTCACCGAGCTTAAGGGTGATATTTTTAACTTATTAAAAATGGAGAAAAAATATATTAATCAAGTTTTTCTTTTGTGTTTATGGGAAATATTGAAAGAATGTATAGATGTACAGTCCTTTAACAAATTACATTTAATGTTATAAAAATATATATATATATATGTATTCATTAAAAAAATATTAGTTTATCCTGGATTGCAGTGAGCAAAGGTAAGTTTATTTTTCAATACATCACCAGTGGTTAAACCAAACAAATAGCAGCAGAGAGATGATTTTTACATATTTCAGAAAAACAGGGCCAAGAATTCTTCCATCAGTTTAACCACTGTGCATTAAGGGGCGTGGGTGTTTATTTTTCTATTTTCAAATGAAGGTATTCTTTGTGGTCGATTTAATAACAAGTATGCAGCAAAGCGAAATGTTGACTTTGGATGATGCGGGGTAATTTTTTTTTTTTCCCCGTTGCCAGTACCGTTGTATTTTGGGCTTCAGAAATGCCATGTGAGCAAAATAGCAAAAAGAGTGACACTGTTTGGAGGATAGGTGCAACGACTGCATATTTCTTTTGCATCTAACACATTGGAAAATGCCAGTGATGCCTGATTTTCTGCGTTTAAAATGCTGTGCTGTTTTGTTCCTCAATGTCAGATAGCTGTTTAAAAGCACAGGAATGAACTGGGAAATATTAGCATGGATCAAGATGATAAGGGGGGAGATTAGGGCTGGGGATTTTTGTGGGTGAGGTTTTTTTTTTCCAGAAGACTTTATCTACTACCACGAAGAGGAAAGGCAAACTTTATCCTGAATTCTTTCTTTCCATTTTTCTCTGGTGCATATTACATATCAATGTTTCAGAATTAACAGGATGACAGCATCTCATTTTAAGATTTTTTTTTCTTCTTAGAGCCACAAAATCCTTATCCTAAAATAAATAATTTATAGTTTGAGGTTACTTCAATGGAAGTTTGAGAAGGTAGATTTCTATAGATTTTTGTTTTGTTTTGTTGGAATAAAAAAGAATTTTTTGATATTTTCTTACAAATGTCTGCTAATTGTGTACATTCCAAGTACTCGAAGCATTGAGTTTTCCTGTACTGAAAAAAGAAAATGTACAAAACTGTGCATGATTTCAAATGTTACTAGATATTATAAATATATATATAATTTATTGAGTTTTTACAAGATGTATCTGTTGTAGACTTGTTGACTTTAACATTTCTTATTCAATGCTTATATAGTTTTATAGCCTGGACTATTATCTTTAAAAGCTTAAAAAAATTAAAAATTCCAATTTTGTTACATTTTATACTGTTGATGTTACAATCCACAGGTTTGCATAGTGTGATTTTTTCAATGAGCAACTCTGTTCAGTTTATTTTAATACTGTATTTCTGTGCCTGACAGCTGCAGCTGTCGAAGGTATGAGATGAACACTAAATAAAACTATTCTGCTTTTGTTAACATGGCAAACTCACTTTTACAAGAAAAAATAATAAACAAGTTGTTAAATTTTGGGGTTTATTCCCAGTTGTGAGGGTCCTTTGCAAAAAAAAGTCTTCTAGTCTCGGGGATTTGTAGTGCCAGGAGAGGGTATTTTTTACAGTGCTGCTTTGTGAGTCCTGGCCAGCACAGGTTTTATATGCATAATAAATTTATAACAATTTTGGATTAAAAGCAGTATTATTTCTTTGTTAGTGGGTTCGTTTACATCCACACAAGCCATTGTGTGCATGCAGGTATTTAACCCCCACTCTCACACTGGATTAAGCATACAGCAGTAGCACAAGGGCAGGAATTGCTTGTTAAATCTGTTACGGATTCCATCCAGAGCAGGATGTCTCCCAGCGTGACCGGGGTGGTGCTCGCGACATTGCGTTCAGCCCTGCAGGTGCTGGTGGAGGTGCAAGGTCCACGAGAAGAGCCCACCTCTAGGAAAGGGGGAAGGTGGGTGCATGAGAGCGGGCCCCCAGTGCCAAGTGGGATGGGCACGAGGGACCTCACGCTGCCCAGCTCCCAAGGACCAAGGGGACCCCAAGTTTGGCTTTGGCTTTGTGGCGGGGGCGGGGGGGGTTGAGCAAAGGAGCTCAGCAAATTCTTGCTTTGCTGGTAGCAGAGATGCAGGGGGATATCGCAGCTTGGGAAACATTGGGCCAATCCTACCAGCACTTCCATATAATATTAATGGATTCTTACAACTGATCCTGTTGAACTGCGTCCCAGACACCTCGATTTTTGCATGCAAGTTTGTTTACATCTGCAAGATTACATCTGCGACACTGGGACTGGCACCACCGCTGTGTGAATTTAAAAATAAAAAAAAATCACATGGGTTTTGGGTCATTTCCTGCTGTTGTAAGAGCATTCTTCTAGCACTACTAAGATGCACTGCATTGTGGGAGGAGAAGTCTTCCTACCCGAAATGAATTGTTTCATGCTTTGAGGATGCGCTTCGATGGCCAGCCCCAAGCCCTGCCCTAGCAGGACTGGCGTGGGCCAGGGGACAATCCCTGGCCATCCAGGGCTGCAGTCAGAGGGCAGCTAAATGGCCTTTTCCTGGGTCAAGTGGAAATGGCTTCATCATGGCAGGGTGGTGAGGATGTTGTGCACCATTTGCTGCCAGGACTTGAAAAGCAGGAGAGGGATGGCTCGTTCTGCAGTTAGCTGTGGTGTGTAGCACGCCTGCGCTTTACAGCTGCCCCAGAAAAAGTCCTCCAAGCACACAGAGAGCACAGAAGTCACAGTCACAAAGAGGCAAGTCTCTGTCCCGGCGCAGTGGCTGGCTCGCGCATGGAGCTGGCGTGATGTTTGCTTTCCCTCTTGGGTTTCATGATGTCATTCTTCCTCTGCTGGCCTTCACCTGCAGCAGTGTTTGCTTGTGGGTTAGGGAGGAGGGGGTAATATTTTACTTTAATTGCCCTACAATGCAGCCAGTTCTTAGCCGAGGATGGATATTTGGCTGCAGCGTGTGATGTGCATTGAGCAACGTGCAAAACAATCTCAAGGAACCTTTGCTAAGCTGCTCCGTAGGGCTGCGTCACTGAGCGAACTTCCCACCGCAGCTCATCCTCCCCTTCGGTGGCCACAGCCTTCCACCCAAACCGTATGCCCTTTCCACATGAAAGAGGCATTTTTCAAAGCAAAACAAATACCTTTTTTTCTCTGTGGGTGACTACGCAAATAGGGCCTCACGCTGGCCGCTGTGACCTGTTTCATAGCAACATTCAAGCAAATTGCTAAAATTGTGATTTATTCCCATTGGTCACGGCTCCATGGCAAGACAGGGAGGATTTGGCAAAAGGAAGAAAGTCTGAAGCCCTGCAGGTGTCAGTAAGAGATGGCAACTAGAACTAAAATAGCAAAGTTTCCTGGTGGCCGGTGCCATTTAAAACCCTTGAAGGTGTCTCCTGCTGGTGGACTCCTCTGAGCAAGTTCATCCCTCCCAGAGACTATATAACCTGCAGAAAAGGAATATGGAGACATGGGTTGTGTTGACATGAAAAAGGAATATAAAAGGTGAATGATGGATCTGCTCAACACCAGAGAGCTACTAGGAATAGGAGGACACGAGGGAATGGCCAGGGGAGGTGCCAGGAGCTGAAGTGTTTTCTAGGGCTTCACGGCCCAAGACCACGGGCTCACTAAGAGACGGGGAAAGGATTTGTCACTCTTGCTTGTACCCTCTTCTTCCTCCACTTTCTCAGCCGTGTTAGCTCTGATTTATTATTTTCTCTGTTTCATCACCATCATGTTGTTTTTCAAAAGCAGCATCTCAGGTGTAGGCAACATGTCAAGCAGAAGCAGCATTGTGCCCTGCCCCAACAAGATTATTATCTAAAACCAGGAAAGAAATCAGTGTCCTAGCACAGGGTGATACAATTGGCTCTGAGCCCTGCGGGGACATTTGTGCCGACATGCACCACTCTGTGATCAGCTCTCCTGGCTGCTGCCCACCAGAGACCAGACCGTAACCACTGCGCCTGTCCCAGGCCCTTTTGAGGGGCGCTGGCAACATGCAAGAGCAAGGGATGGGAAAGGAAAGTATGCACGCAGAAGAAAGGCATCTTTCCAAATGTGCCAGTGGGACTGGCCCAGGAATGATTGTGCTAAAGACCAAAAAGACCAAAGTCTGCATGCATCACCCAGCAACCTTGGCTTGCTCCAGGTTCCTCACCAGTGCAGACAAAAGTGGCTTTGCCATTGAGGAGGAAGGACACCAGCTGGGAGGGGAGAGCAGGGAGAAGGGGCAGAGATGGGTGCATCTTCCAGCCAAGGGCTACATCCAAATAGGCACTGAGTATGAAACTTGAGCAGTGAAAGCAAGGCACCAGCAGAGTTAGGTACCTCCATGGCACTGGCGTACACTCCCTATGCATTCGGCCAGAAAATCAGGCATCACAAACTAAAACCGACGCTGAGCAAAACAAGGTAACACCATAGATAATCAACACACGGCTTCCCTGGTGCTAATGCACCCTGTCTAGCTGCTATTACTGGCATTTAGCTAAATGCCACGCACACTCTCCTCAGGGCCTGCCTCACCACCCTGTGCATGCTTTTGGAGCATGCTAGACTGAGACAGGAGTGGAAGGTGGTACCACTGCCTTACATCAAAAGTAGACACGGTGTTTGGGTTCGGTTCACCCTGAGCCAAAGTCAATGTGGATATTAGGGTAATCAGAGACTTCCAAATGTCAGAGACTGTATTAAAGAGCAGGTTGCAAGCAGGGGTGGTAAAACTTGTTGCCTTTTGACTCATGCTGACAAGACCTCTTGATAGGAGAGGAGCAAAACTTGAAGTATTGATGGCAGAAAATCAAGGTTGAGAAAGGCAACATAAAACATAGCACATCCCCTGAAGACTCTGCCAGACTGGTAGAACTGGGCAAAAAAACCCAGACAAATTCCTATAAGCTCTCACTGAAGCTGCCTCAAGGAACTATCCACTTTGGAGACTAGCTTTGCAAATGCAAAGTGATCACAGCCTGCACCACCATTGCACGAAGCTCTGTGGAGGAGTGCTGTCGTGCACTCCTGACATGCTCATGCACACCCAAAACGGCTGCCTGGACAACCAGGATCCATCCAGGAGCTTGCCACTTTCCCAGGGGCCAGCCTGTTTGCTCTATGAGATAGCTCTGGTCCTACTAAAAAAGCCTGAATCCAACCTAAGAGAAATCATTTCATGTCTTTCCTGGGTAGCACCACAGGCGCCTTTTTTCCCAATATAGCAAGTAACTTGTTCAGGAAATGATTCTTTGTGCTGACCTTCCGTCAGACACTTATCTAGTCTCCTCAGCAAGGCAGAAAACCCATTTACTGGTTCCAGCCAGTCAATGTCGATTTTTCCACTTCCACACCAGTAATATGGAGGAGTCAGACAAATACAATTTTCTCCCAAAGTAGAAATCAGCTAGACTTTGCAGAAGGCACTTTGAAAGCAGACCCTGGAATTAAATCTGCTTTAGAAGTATTGACAGGTAATCTCTTGTTATTACAGGAGAGAGATCTGTTTTCATCCTTTGGTGCCCCCCTGCAGCATTTAGGTCCCTCAGCCATCTGTCTTGCAGAAGACAGCAGACTCACAGGCGATGGTGCCTGAGGCCATTCTGGAGGAACAAACTCAATGAGCATGGATAGGGGCTCATTGCACACCTCCATTACAGGGTCCCAAAATAATTATCTTCCTCTCCTGGAGTGATACATACACATCTTCCACATGAGTAGAACATGCACTCAAGTGCATGGATGGTGCGCACCACACCTTCGTTTTGCACCACCATGAGGGTTGAGCAGCTGGACGGGATCAGCTCTTGAATGTGTCTAATTGATTCAGTTTGGCCAGTGGCTTCAGAGGACTCCTAGTTCTCTGCCAGTCTTAAGGTTTTGCCTAATACAGTCCTCCTAGGGATGTCTTCTCTCACTTGATGTCAGTGAGGAGTTTGTTTTGTCTTAGTCTGGCCTCCACTGCCCACCTCCTGGTCCAGCCAAGGGAACTACAGCAGAACGTTAACTAGGTGACCATAGACCTTGAGCCCTTAGGAAATGGCTGCATAGGCACTGTTGAACACATCAGAAAGGCACTGAGATGTTTAGATGAGGGCAGTATGGAAACCAAAGGAGAAGAGCAAAGGCAGGCACATGGATGGCAAAAGCTGAGTCACCTTCGTAAGAGGAGGGAAAGGGCCAAGCTGCCAGGTGGTTTCCTAAGAAAGATGCAATACCTTTCCAGGTACTTATGAGTTCACAAGCTGGGAATGTGCTGCAGTCAGAAAGGGGCACTCATTTACAGCCTGCACATGAGAATTTCAAAGTCGTGGCAGTCTCAATGTCATCTCAGAGCTCTTGTTATACGAGTAATTCAGATTTCTGGTGATTATTCTTCCTTGGACAGAAACCATGCAGCCATATCTAACCTACACAAGAGATGGAGGAGGTAAATTTTGGGACTGATAGATCTGGGCATTGTAAAATGTGTTTGTGGAAACACCCTTGTCGGTATATACTTTCCTACCTAATGCTTCTGTTGGAGGTTTATGGCTTGCACATGAAAAACTTCTGCAAATACCTCCCAAAGGCATTTATGGTCAAACTGTTGGAAAACACCAAGAAAATCCAGAATTGGACCATCTTAATGAGACCCTGCAGAGTTTCCCTCTTCAAAAAAACCATTCCACTCAGAATAACCCTCATAGCCTCAGCCTGGGGTGTATAAACAACCAACTAATAAAAATCATCTGCCAAGCAACCCTATACAATCTACCCAAAGAAATATTCATAGCCCAACAGGAGAAATGACAGAAATACCTGAAAATTAGGTAATGCCTTTGCAAGTATTATCAGCTTCCAAATAGCCCAGGAGAGAGAAGGAGAGGCTGTGCCATATACCCCTGGTGACCAGGGACTTTCATCTGGCAAAGCAACCACCGAGGTCTGGAACCATCATACTTGGCTCCCGAGCAGCACAGTGACTACTAGATAAAAAATGCAGATAAATGCAACACACATTGTGAGACTGATGCTAACAAACACCAAGATCCAGACAGGGGTGTGGGTCCCAGGCTGCAAGTGAGGAAGGCAAAGGAGATTCCAGTTCTCCTTGTACAGACTGAGCAAAGATGTTTACGGTGGGTGAGTGGTGCTGACCAAGCTCCTGACCTCCTCCGGCCCAATAATAGCAAAAAATTGGTGTTTCTGCTAAGATCAGTGTCTGTGGAGAGGGCAGGCTGGAGTACCTGGAGCTGTGCCAGGTGGGCATCACTCCCCTTTTCTCTGCAAGTGTTTTTTTCTGCTAGTTAACAAATACATAGTTATTAATATGTAGTTATAGCTATAGGCTTGCTAGTTACTATTTCACCATATGAAGAGTTCTGCTGATAGGTAAATATTCCGGGAAAATGGATGCTTTTAATATTGCTTACCAGTTTTACTGACGTTTACCACTAAGATTGTAACTCTGCCTTAAACTGGAGGAAGTCTCAGATGGGCTGAGACGTTTTGGATACATCTCTTCCACCTCCATCCATGCCCCCTCTAATTAGCTCATGATGACATTTTTCATCGAAAGGGTCTTGGAGCATAGGAGATACATGCACACTTGTACCACATTTTTTTAATTCCAAATTATTATTTTATTTGTGAGTTCACATTTTTTTCTTTTTTTAAAAAATAAACAGGAGTTAAGAAACCTGAGCCAGTGGGAGCCTTTGGATATCAAGTCCATTTCACGCAAAGCCCCACTATCAGCTTTCACTCTTTGCAAGTGATTTTAATGACATTTTCAGGAATTAGGTTTGCAAAAGCAAGGCTGTTATTGGATATTCGGAAAACAGAAAGGTAAGTGCTGTATTCATTACAACATTACAACGCTATGTTGGCACAGAAATAGTCATGACTTTTCCATCAGCCTTGTACTTAAATATAGAATTTAAGAAATTTTTACAAGGTAGAGAAAGGGCAAGAAATTATTGGCAAAAGGGGTGGTTCTAAGGTTACAGAATCCAAAATAATTTTGGCTGGCTGACCAAAAGCTAGCTAATTTTTCTGAATGTGCCACAATCCTCGTGTAGGTGGTACTAACTCATATTTGCCTTGCCCAGATCAGCGTATCACATTGACTTTATGAACAGGGAAGAACGTAAGCGCCCAAGGAGAGTGGGCAGCTCTCCAAAAGGGAGACACTCATCCTCACCATTAAAGTCAGTCTTAAGAAACCATGTAAAAAGCCATCATCTTAGTTGTTAGGCAAAATCAGCAGCAAAGCCAAGGGAGGTTTGCTTGTGTGGGAGGGACTGGAGAAGTAAGACCTCCGTGCATGTATGAGCGTGTAGAAGAGGGCAGAAAATCAGTTGTTTATGCAACATTAAAGTTGAGAAATGAAGCAGTCAAGCAATGCAGCGTTAGGGTTGAATGCTCAGCTGTAATGTTGCCGCCCAGTATTTGTGTCAGCAATGATGGTTTTGCACATAGCCAAGACTCCACGCAATAGGCAACATCTATGAAATATGCTGTAGCTGGGGTTGTTCAATGACAAGTCAGCCTGTGATTATCCTGCAAGAGGAAAAGAAAAAGCAACACTTTAATTTGAGACCTCACCATCCTTATGGCCCCATGCTTTGTCCTTGATCTCCAGGTCTGTGCGAGCTGTGCCTTGGTGCACGGGTCACTTCTCACTCTCAGCAGCAGAGAATTAAGCCTAAAATAAGACTGTCACTCAGCTGACTGCAAAGTGTTTCTGTCTGGATGCCGGCATCCAAATAAGAGTCTAAAACTGTCGCTGCTGATTTTAGCTCCTGGCTGCTCTGCAGATGGGCACCGGGAGCTGAGCGTCCCTCACTGCCTGTGCAGCCCGGCACACAGCACATCGCAGGACCCGCCTTTCCTATTCACCATCTCCTAGAGAAGCTGTGTCTGTACTGCAGCACCTGATTTTTCGTTATTCACTCAGTGCTCAGCTGTTTTGTGGCTCTTGATCCAGGATGCTCCTCGTAGCTGACACATACCAAGCCAACTGCCCCTTCCTGCAAGGGAAGCACCTGAAAACGGTGCTGCAGATACTCCCTTGCGAAGTCCACATCCTCTCTCAGGACTCAGCTGTGCAAGACAGCCAGGACAAGCACAGTCCCATGGCTTAGGATGAGAGCTTTTTTCTCCCTTTGAGAAATGAGAACCTGTGGCTACAAAGGGACAGATCTTCCAGGTCCCTGTGCCTTTCAAACTTTCCAGCTTATTTTGCATATAATTCCAAATGATCAAATATAATGCTGATCTGACCCTTGTTTATTTTTCTTTCCTCAATGTCTGAGTGATTCATTTGACTCAGAAAATGGATTTAACTATCATTTCAAACAACTGCTAATTACAGGAACTGAAACCTAACACTTAATTCCAGCCTCAAAGGAGCCAATGGTTCACATTAAATATCAGATGAGGCGAAACATCTCAATTTAGTCTGGCTATACGTTTGTCAGATTTCTGTGCAGAATGCACGCATGAGCAAGGTACAACCAAGACAGACGAAATCAGATATCACCAAGCTCTCAGTAACACTCAAGGAGCGTAACCCACGCCATTCGTCTTAGGCACCTTGAAGTTCAGGCACCAGTGAAGCAGATTTCAGGTGGGACATCTAATGTGCAGAGAGTGGGAATTTCAGCAGCGAAATAAATTATTAATCATCAGTCTCTCTATTTTCACATTTTAAAGGTGCTGAAGCAAGAAAGTCTTTTGCAAATTTAGTAGAGCGAGAGCAACGCAAGCTCAAGGAACGGGGTGAGTCGGTGGTACGTCTCCCAGGTACGCAGAGGTAGACAGGGTCCAGTGACAAGTGGGGGCACAAGAGGGGCTTTTCAGATCTCTGTGTAATCTTCTAGGATGGTGCCAAAGCTGCCAAACTTGAGAGATGAGTTTCTATAGCTAATTACCACGGTTCACAGACACTGAAATATGCTAAGGTGCATATTTTCAGAAGGGCTGAGAGCACAGGCTCCCAGTATGGTGCAAATTAAAGCAATCACTCTGTTAACTATCAGATCCTACACAAAACACATTGCAGCAGTAGCCCTAGGACCTGGGGCATGGGGACCACACAGGCATGCAGTAGGGATTAGCTTCTGGACTCCTCAACCTTGCCTGGGTGAGGTGACAGAGGTATTTCATATATTTTGACCACTCCCTTAAAAAATGTAAGAATTACAAGCCAAAAAAATGGCATTTTACTATTGCCAACTAACGTGGATTTAGCCGGCTCATCTTCAAATGCTCAGGTTTGAAACTTCTTGCCTTTTCTTTTTACAGGCATTTTTCTGCCTGACATTAAACCTCACATTACTTAGTGTTTGCTTCAGAAAGCCAAAGACTGTCATTTGAGGGAGGTTACAAACTGGACATAGATTATCCCAGTAATCCCGTGCACAACCATCCCAATCAGCTGCCTCAGCAGGAAACCCCTATACGCAGCATTTCAAGGTTCGGGCACATCCCAGCAGTTATTTTTCCTGCAGTCCTGCTGCATCTGTGACTCTTATGCTGGAGTACGCCTAACACATCCAGCTGCCCTGGAGCCAGGGCTTTACCTCTGCTTATTCACCATAAAACTCTGTTGTTCTGTGGGAACATCTGCTCATTTGTGCTCCACCCAAACACCCCACACATTCTTCAGAAATTTCTCTTTCTACAGGTCTGGTTGCTTTTTGCCAGCAGCAATGTACACACTTGACATGCTAAGAAAAAGTATTTAACAGGAGGGAAAGTGTGTTCTTCATAAATTATTCTCACTGCAGGATGAAGAGGAGCAAATTAACACTGCTGTACTTTAGTAAACCCATTTGCAAAAAGAAAGGAGCTTAACTGAGTCAGTTAAAGTGAAATACCTGCCATTCCCTCTCCATAATATGTTTCAAAAAGCGTTTATGGTAGTTTACCCAGATCACCGCTGGACTAAGTGACCGGGTGGCTGTACAACACCCTGGGAACCACGCTCCTCCCATGTGAATCCGTGCTCAGTGAGAGACCAGGAATGAATTTCTACCTGTGCTTCCACCTTGGCTTCCCTGAAATGGGCTGTGAATTTGGGACTGGTTTCTGGCCAACGAGGACAACTCTTTCCTTAGCTCCCTGGTGGTGATCCATACCTGACACTAAAGACTGAATTTGCATGGAAGACCAAGAGTCCCGCTCTGGTGGGTGTGGGAGAAGACACTGTGCTGTGCCGGACAAATGCAGGATAAGGGGTTTATAGCAGTTTTATATACTAATAAACCCCCACAGGTGTAATTCCAGCTCAAAGAAGAAGGACTTTTAATTCTTGCTACTTTTCAGTCTAAGGCACCAGCTGGAGCTCTTTTTATTTGACTTTTCATTGTTGGAGGATACTTTCCAAGGACCATTTACAGCTTTTCTTTGCAACTATAAAATCTAAATGTCGTTTGATATCATGACCACAGCACCTGAGGTTTCAAAGAAAGGAAGCAAATGTAACAGTTACCAACCCTTCTTTTCACTTGCATTTAAGATAGTGTAAATTTTTTTTTTTAAATAACAATTTTCAGACATGAAAATATCTGTAAGTTTTGCAAAGCCAGCTAGTGGTTCCATTCTGACTGCACTTTTCCCCCTTTCCTTCACTCTAATGCCTGGAGTAGAACAGCTTTTTAGATGTGTGATGATGACTGGCCACTAAAACCTCTGTGAGAGCTCGTATTTCAGTCATGCCTGTGCTTCACACTTGATCTTCAGCCATATGAAAGCAAGTGAGTAACATTTTAATATTTTATGGCTGGTTGTGCTGGATTTGTTGCTAGAACTTCTTCTCTCAGATGACCCAGCGCTCTTTGGAGCTTCATTTTGAGTTTGCAGTTTGTGTGTTTTTCTCATCGAGATGCAAACAATGGTCTCTGAGCAGACATGGCCTGAAAGCCTTTCCTGGGCTCCTTGAGTTTAGTCTCACTATTGTCTTTAAGTATCACAAGACTGAGATCTGATGGCATTGGGCAGTGCACAAATGCACGGCATCCAATCCCTGTCCTCCAAATGGCTGCTCTGGCAGGGGCTGAGACGGAAAACCAAGCTGTAGACAGCACCAAAGAAGGTCAGGCAAAGAGCATAGAGCCTCCAGCACCCCAAAAGCCCAGCTCTGAACTCCAGGACCCTCTGGTTACATCTCTGCAGCCCCTTTACTTAGTCCTTTGCAAAGTTACCAAATTGGTCCAAGTGTTAAGCAAAACAGGTCATTTGTAGGAGCTACCTTCAAGCCAGCTGGTTACTCAAGAGTTGCCTCTGGTTGGATGCTCAGTGGCCAGGGAGGTTTGGTGGACAACATTTCTGTAAAACCTGTTCAAACTGCAGCAGTGCGCTTCTTCCCTTCACTCCTGCAGTTTCAATTAATCCGACTTGATCTAATCTCTCATAATTGTGCAGTGCGTTTTTATTTAAATTTACCTCCAGTCTCCTACCAATTAGTACATCCATGCATAAGTGATGTCGGTACCTCAGATCTTGCTGGACTGCCTCACTTACTGTTTCATCATCTTCAGCTCCTAAAATGCTCTGGGTGGCTGCCAGAAGTTGAGCGAGGGTATTTCTCCCTCAAATTCCAGACCGTGTCGTGAAAAGCCTTTTTTGATAACGAGGACTGCCCTGAAACAGCTCCGCATGCAGGGAAGCCCTGTTAAATCACCCTCAGAGCCACGTGTCTTATCAGCCGCGTTTTTCCCCTGTGACTCTCAGAAGTGGTTCCCATAGGAAGTAATGTGCTGATTTTAGCTTGCAGGAGAAAGTTAAGACTGAACAACTCTTACCGAGTTGTTTGAACCCACTTCCAGCTCCATCTCTGCCATGTTTAATAACCGCCATAAATCGCTTAATTCCTCTGTAAGATTAAATGGCTGGTTATGCATGGTGCTCTCTGGCTTCCCTGGTACCAGAATGGTAATGTTGGAATTTCAGCTGTGAACTGGGATGACCAGCTGATAACTGCCATCCAGGTACAGGCTGCAGATGCATGTAGGGGCCCTCGCACCCATGTTGGCCTTGGTTAGACAGAGTATGGCAAAACAACCTTCAAAACCCATTTTCCTGACTCAAGCTAGAAGATTTACCAAGTCCCTTAGACATGTATGCATTGCACAAGGTTAGGCCAGCAAAAGCAAGGAATGAGAGGCCAAGCACACACTTCTCAGCTCCTCACTTTATGCCCACAATGGCCTTCACCACCTTCTTAATGTCTGCATCCCACCTGCCCTGATGTTGGCAGAGAAGATGAGAGAGCAAGTTTTTCCCTAAATTCCCCTACTGTTCCCACTACCAATGTTGTTGAGATAAATGTGTGAACGCTCTCCTTTCTAACAGAATTCTCCATAAAAGCAGCTGGTAATTACAACTATAATGAGCACAGACACCAAATAGAGATGAATCAGTTATGTACTTTTTACTTGTCTGGAACTACAGATTATGTCTACAGTGGAAAAGTTCATCTTAGAAAAGATATTCGTTAGCATGATTAGATCAACACCACCACAGTATTCAACATTACTTTGCCTTTGGCAGCAGCAAGGACAGCTGGGCAAAGCAGCATCTAACATGATGCTAGTTAAGGCATGTCAGATAATATACTTTCCAACACGAGGCAGTCTCCCACAACAGACAAGCCATAGCAAAGGAACCAGTTTCGGTGGTCACTGAATAAATGAAAGTCTTTCTGAGCTTATACATACGGGATGGGTCAACACCCACCCCAGCAGGAGCCTCCCATAGCAGGGGCAGTCCTAAGCAATGGCAGCTTATAGGAACAAGCCCTAGAGCACATGCCACTGGCATCAACAGGAGCTCTGCACGCTCCCAGCAAAGCTTCGGAATCAGAACTGGGCATTTCTGGGAGCTCTAGCCTGTCTGGGGAGCTCTTGCAACTTGGTTTCCAGCGAACTAGCAAGGCATACCAAATACAGAAGGCTTCTTGGACACCAGATCAGTCTGTGTCCATGCACTTGCCACGGCTGCCCTCTTCTCCGTGCGCTTCCCCAGACCTGGAGGCACCCCGCTTTCCATCAAACTGTTTTCCTTTCACTCTGGTCATGCTTTCTCAAAGCTGATGTCATGAACGTTTCAGTTGCAAATGCTGTCTCATATTATCCACTTAAAAAGCATTCGTACTTTCAAACGCTCCCTTTCTGGTGGTTACAGGCGCTCTATCTGTGCAAGCAGGTAGTTGAGGTGTAAATGCTCTAGTTGAATATCTAGCATACTCAGAAACAATTGGTCTGATGGACCTAACAAACCTTGATGTGCCTGTAAGGTACAAGTTGCTCCTTATGCCTCAAGTTGCTCCTTATGCCTTACACACACAAGCACAAGTGAAAAGTGTCAGGTTGAAAATACACACACTCTTCCTGTAACCCATACAGGATACGTAGAGAGACATAAAAGCTCACAACAATGCATTATTGCAGCAAATAAACTATTCTTCAGCTGTGGCAGACATCAGCATAGGCCGGTCAACACAGCAGCATTAGAGCAGCACTGGAGCCCCAACCAGTGAGCATCACAACTGTTTGGGCTTCACTCAATGGGCTACAGACTATGCAAAGCCAACTCTGCCAATGCATAGGGCAGCATCAGAGGTCTCTGAAGGCTGCTGTCATCATCTGAACTACATCTATCTAAGCTCACTTGTCATGCATGAGGGTACAGGCACCACTGGCACTTTCCGGTGCTGTAATCCAGTCCAGGTGCTGGCAGTGGGAATTGCCCTGCACTGACTCTGTCCCACCAGAGGATTCCCCAGTCCATGGGAACTCTTTTCCTTAGCAGTTTAGCCAGTTTTTCTGGCTTGGTTTGCACTGCCATAGTGGAACAGAGCAGCTGGTATGGCTACTCTGGCTGACTGACTCCTACCCATCTGCCTAGGAAAACTCTACCACAGAAGCAGACATGACAGTCAGTGTTTCAGAAAGATTTGCCAGAGAGCCGGTGTTGCAAAGAGCCTGGGCCAACAGCCTGAAAGTCCACGCGGCAGAAGTTACCTTTCCCTTGCAGTCAGGAGAGATTTCTAACCAGCATTTCAACCCTTGCCTTATCTGCTAGCCTAGGTGTTTTTAGGGATCCCCTTAGCAAAAGATCTGCGTAGGTATGCCTGGGTTAGTGCTTTCTCTTGCCTTTGTTTTAAAGATGGATAATTGAAACAGGCTAGAGTAGACAAAGGACCAAAGACTTTAAAAGAGCCTGTAGCAGAGTGGAGATGGGAGCTCAGCCGAGTACCACTTCAGGACTCCCACCCGAAATGTATCTATCCTCCACCCTGCCTAAATACAGCATCCCATCTGTAGACCCAAAAGGAAAGAAAGTCCTTTACAAATCTTTGTGAACTCTTTCTGCCTACAAAAATAAGTAAACCCTGCATTCCTTGCTACTAGAAGACAAGACTTGGTTGGTTATCTGCATGGATACAGCCCCTGCAGGCAACCATCTCCCTTTGCTCTCTAAGATTAACTCTTGTTTACACCTGTAAGTCTTTTGCCCCATGACAGGTAACAAACATTACAAAGAGGTCTACGGAGTTCTCAAGAAACCTGAGTTCCCAGGTTGCAGTGCCAGAAGACAAAGCCAGTTTAACTCATGATCTTTGAAACCCTGGGGTATCACATCAACCCCCCACCCCATTTCCCATCTCCTAGCCACACACACTGGGTCTATTCCCTGTCAGACTCTTCCATGAGCTAATTCAACACACTTGAGCAGCAGAAGACTAATCTACCTCTTAAAGAAAGGGGCAGCTCACTGCTGGGCTAGGAGTGAACAGCTCAGAGAGGAGGGCTGGCAAGCCCCAGAGCTCAGGAGGGGCTGTGAGAACACACAGCTTGGGGCAGAGGTGGGAGGAAGGAGATGAGTGAGCTGGGGGGTGTCCCAGGTGAGCTCTTGGGTTGTCCTTGGATGAGCTCTTGGGTTCTCCTAGGAGGGAATCCTAGGTTGTGCTAGGAGTGCCTCCTGGGTTGTGCTAAGAGGGACTCTCCCCGTCCTTCAGCTTTTCTCCACACGAATGGGTAGGCCAGGTTTTCCATCCTGTGCCACTATCACCATGCCAGGGGCAAGGGTTTTCCCTTTCTAGCTGGGGACAGAATGGGAGGCAAGAAGCCCAGTGCTCCAGGAGGAGCTTGCAGCCTGAATCTGGTATGCAAAGTGTCCCCAACAGAGTCGTGAGCTATACCAAGGCAGCTCCCCCACAGCATCAGAAACAGCAGTCCCGCAAGAGAAATGCCTTTCCAGTCACAAGTTTCAAAATTATTTCTATTTGCATTGCAATGAATTTGCCACTGGCAGGGGCTGAAACTCAGGAGTTAATGCACTGCAGGTTTATGGTAAATGAATGCTTCTGGAGCCATAATTCATGTTAATTGACAGAAGCTGTCTACAACACTATGAAATATACACATCATAGCTGCAAAACAGGAATCCCTGTGTGCATCGGAAAACAAACAGTGCTTTTTGCTTCCAAGCGCCGTGATTGCTTCTCTTTTTCACATCAAATAAAAACTGCTAGTTACATCCACATCTGAAATGAGGTGTGAATAGTCAAAGACGCATCTGTAACAAACCAGCCAAACACAAGAACTGGAAGAGGAATGTACCTAAGAAACAGCCGACCATTCCCATCCATGCCACACTTTGATCATAAAACACACTGAACAGCCAGTGAGCTCAGGGCAATGAAAATCATCAGGCAATTACCATTTGTGTGACCCATTTTCATCACTTCATTTAAAAAAAGGGGCCAACTGGGGCAAACTGGCTTAGCTCCATTGACTAGAGCACAATCAGCCCCCTAAGATTTATCTGCTTGCAAAATGCATATATTCTGCGAGTAGATCCACTTTTAATGACTGAACTGGATTTACAGCCTTACAGATATGTTTAGGAGAAGAGGTTCAGTTTCTCAGTGAGGGAATTAGTGAAACCAGCGAGGGCATGTACCGGGGAGCGCTAAGCCATGGATAAGTTTGTTAGAAAGAGAGGCTTGTGAAGCGAGATTTCAAATGCTGTGTACAGAGGGACTTCAAGGCAGCAAGGGAAACACTCTGAAAATCTCCATTTTGTCAAAATGCCTCACCACATCAAAGCACAGCCATCCTGTGAAGACATTGGGTTTGACAGTGTATTTGGGGAAGATTTTCTGGAAGTTTGAGGAATCTCTAGCCAAGAGAGGCATCATGGAATGGTGTGGATTTTTTTTAAATGAGCTTTTTGACACAAAACCAGTAATGTTAAGAAATTCCATTTCAGGACACTATTCTAGAACAATTCTATCCTGTTCCTATGAAAAATGAAAACTAGCTTTGAAGCTATGAAAGCTGTCACAAACAGAATTATCTGCTTACATCAATAGCCATAGGGGACAATGTTTGGCTGTAGAAAATCCATCCCAGACCAAGAAACCCAGCTAATGCAATTTAGCTCTCACTGCAGTTGTAAATAGAGTTTTTTCCTCATTCCTTTCCCTATTAATATTATTGAACACTAGTAACTTCAAGGAAATGTATTGGGAAGCACAGTCCTCTTTCTAGATTATACACAGCAGAGGTGGTTTTGCCACCACTGAACACATGGGTTTGAGAGCCTAGGGGGTGGCCTTAAGGAAGGTATGTTCACCAGGTTTCTTGTCTTTTTGCAACGATAAGCAACGTGCCAGCTAACCCCACCTGGCCGCACCATCCAAAGCATCTTTCCATTCCCTTCTCTGAGACCTGTGAAAACCCCCATGGACTTCTCATTGGCCGGAATCCCCTCCCACCACAGCCCACCATCTTCAGCCCACCAAAGCGAGGTGCTAGGCAGCTCCAGGCTGGCAAAGCAAGGCCTGGGCAGACGCAGGTTGAGGCATGGCACGAAAGGGGAGAAGGTAAGAGGTGGTCTTGCTCAATCTGGGAGACTGCACAAGGCTTGGGAGGCATTGTCACACAAAGGGTGGTTCAACTAGGTTCTACCAGATTTTGCCCTGACATAAATCTTGCTGTAGTCCTGCCTAAATTTTCGGATCCAGGGTCCAGCTTTATATCTTCCACTCCTTATGCATCGGGAGGAGCAGTGAGTATGTTGTTACTCATTCACTAACTAATGGCAGGACTCTGCTAATCTCCTTCACATGGAGTTGTTCCTTATTCCCAAGAGGGGACCTGGTACATTCAACATGAGCACCCGAGGATCGAGGCACTGCAAGTGACCTCACTGCAGGCAGGATTCGGCCCGGACAGGACATAATTATTGAGCCTTAATTTAACCCCTCCGTTAGCAGAGCCGTTCTGCTGGTTCACTCCTGTATAACTAGTGAGGAAAACCGTGAACAATGATTCCCTCCACAAAAGGCCTGAAACCCATGAGCCCAGCCCTGCATTCATCACTCCCACGGCTCTTCCTTGACTTACACAAGCAGTTCCACCTGTGGATGAGGTTGGAGGATTTTCAGGATGAGACCTCAGATAATCCTGACCTGACCTGACTCACGAAGCTGGAGGAAGGAGTTCAATCCAGCTGGCTTGGGAGGCGGTTCATCTTGCCAGAGGTACCCGATGCCAGTTCCTTTGAAATGAAGAATTAATCATCTTTCTGATTAAGTTTAGATACTCTTAGATGGGCAAGGAGAAACGAGTCAAAGCTGAAGACACCGTCAGAAAGGAGCGGAAAAGGAATGGTAGGTGTTGGGACAAATTGTTCTCATTTGGAAGCTCAGATGAAAAGAAGTGTTGACTTGCAGGAGGTCGGTGTTTGCAGCTAACAGCCTGGCCTGTGAAGCTTTCCTCTCCCACCCCAACCCGGATGCTGAGTGAAAGCAAACAAGGCTTTTCACTCATTTTAAACCTGATCCTGCACCATTCAAATCAGCCAGGCTTTGTCATTAACCCCAAGTTCACAGGTGGGGAGGTAACACAGCCCCCTACGTCCTGCTTATCCTGACGGCAGCAAAAAGACCGTTTCTGAAACATGTCAGCTAAAATATTTGAACGAGCAGGTTTTCAAATCCCAGTGTGGACAGAAGGAGTTGCTTTTTAGCAGGTGTTAGCAGGAAAAGATAAAGCTGCTCAGTTGAAAATATGTCATCTTTCATTTAGAAATGTGTCAGTACAAGTGTGTTAGCACCTTCGCGCCAAGCCTGGACAAGCGCTGGAGGAGGACAATGGCTGAACTAGCGAGGAGAGGGAGCTAGAACTTGCTCTGGGGGCAGCCCCGTGCTGCGATGCTTTGAGTAGGGGAGAGAAAACAACTGTCCTCTAACGGGAACATTTTAAAACCAAGGGGTTTAGGAAAGGAGTTTGTAACTGCCGGCATTTTACACCTGCTCCAAGCAAAGCCTGAGGCAGCTGTGGCCACATAGAGTCTTTTCTGCATTAGGCTAATGCTCTTGTGAGAGCTAAACCAGGTTTAGCCGCAGTGGGTTCACTACAGGAACCAGACCCAGATGGACAGAGCCAGAGAGGAAAGGGGTCACCTCCCAAGAGCTCAAGCTCTTCTTGTGCTAGCTGCTGCTGCTATAGCTGCTTTGGCATCCTAGCTAGCATTTTGGATCCTGCACACTCAGAGCAAAACCCAGCCTAGACATCTTTGTGTCCCTCCATCAATATCCATAGCAGAGCTTCAAGTGCAGTGTTCACTTGGCTTGTTTTTCTCCATGCAAAGTAGCTGCACAGTCCCATTCACTTGGCATTTGCCCAAGCAGCTGCTGATACAGTCCTGAAGAGACACAATAAAAAGGCTGGGGGAATGTACAAATTCAATTTAATGTGGAACGAGGGACCAATTAATCTGATCCCTGAGGAACACAAAGACATTTATTTTCATGACAGTGTTGTGAGGGCTCCTATTCTAAGACAAGAACAGCTCTTATCCCTTGGATCCACACTCTCTCTGTGCAGACATGCCCAAATGGCCAGTTTTGAAGCCAGCTCCCAACTTGCTGCTTGCAACCAGATTTTGTATTTTGAGCCACCTCTCTCTTTGACACAAAAAAATGGGTATAAACCCAAGTCACGGAGACACCTAACGGCAGCAAGGACAATGTGAACTGGGATGCTCAGGTGTCTATCCTGTTTCCCAGGCACACCGTGGTTCCCCTTCCATCCCAGAAAATCCAGTGTGACACATCAAGTGGAGTGTCCTCTTGAATGGCTCTAAAGGATTATTAAACATATTCATGAGGTCTGAATGGAGTTATAAATAATAAATGGCTAGTGCCAATGCCTCAGTATCCAGGACAGATTTCTAGAGCTATGTTCCAGTCCACAGGTTGCAGGAAGAAATATTTAACCCATGTACAGGGGGAGCAGAACTATGAGAATATTAATCCTCATGGTCCTCTGACTATTAACATCAGCATTAATTACCATCACCACAGCTTTCATTCCAGCCTGTTCCTCCAGGTCTGTACCTTAGCTCACAGTTTCCCGAGCAAAAGCATTGCAGCCTTCCCTGCCTTGCTGTACAGCCCTGCCAGCTCTCCTAACCCTCCGCTCCACCCTCTGTGCCACGGGTATCCGGATCCTGCTGTGCCGACCCTGCGCTGGGGCAGACGTAATGATGTTGCCACAATATTGGATTAACAACACAGTGACTCTGAAGGTACATCATGTTTTTAATTTCCTATTTGATGAAAAAATAGTTGCTGAAATCAAATAATTTTCATCATGTTTAAGTGGGTGATCAAAGTCCTGTTACCGTGCATGACCAGAGCTACCTCCTCCTTGGATAAAACAAGAAAAAACAATTTCCTGCCCAAATCCACTTGGGACACACAAGTCCCCTGAACAGGGACTTCCACCATCACATAATGTCAGGGCCAATTGAACATGGTGTGCTGGCACGATGCACAGCAGACACTGGCACCCTCACTGAAAACACATCCCAAGGGGGAGGTGGAAGCTCTCAGCACCATGGCAGCCATGGCACAAGGCCAAGAAACAGCGAACTTGGATTCAGCTCCTTCCTCAGGGAAGGGGGACTCAAAGACCTTGCTCCCATGAGCCTGCCTTGACCACCACCCTGAGGAAAAGCCTAAGGGAGAAACCTCCAGCTCGGGAGTCAAGACATCTCTGCAGCCACAAAGTGCTAAGTGACAGTCAAAAAGGAGGGCAGAAAAGGAAGAGCTGACTTTAGACGCCTGGCTGCAGCACTCAGCCCTGAAGAAAGGGGATATTAAAATAATTTAAAAATCAGCTCTTTGGGAAGTACAAGACAGCCTCAATTCTTTACCTCCAGTGATTTTAATGGAATGACTCAGATGCTCCAAGTGCCTCAGACACCAAAATCCCCTGAAATACTTTATAAAGGTGATGCGTGGAGAAGCAGTTTTCTAAGAGCAGACAGTGACGGTACTGGGGGTTTAACCCTTTCCAGCAGTTCTGATTCCTGCTCTTTTAGGAGCAAAATGTAGTTTTAAGAGACAAATGAAACCGCTTCCAAAAAAACCCCTTCTTCCTGGCACCATGCAGGGCTCACACGAACAGCTGTGCAGTGCTGGCCGTGTCGCTGCAGAGGCGGGACAGGTTGGCCATGGGGACCAGCAGAGCAGGGCCAGGCTGGGCATGCTGGCTTTTCTCCGCCCACAGCCTGCGGCTGGCAATGGGATCCCCCGAGAGCTCTGGACAGGTCATTACTGACACTATGCAGGAGAGGAGAAAAAAGCTTATGGTTACCCCTGGGCCAAAATTCCTTTCTCTCCACATAGGAAAATTCTCATCAGTTTGGGGGAAATGGTGTAGCAGGGTCTAAGCACACCTGAGCCAGGTGAAATAATATGGCAATGTAAGCTCAGACATGGACCCAGGCCAACATGTATGACCTTACAGGAGAAAGTTCTGAGCCCTGAGCATGGACACCAACCCATTAATACATCCATGATGACAGAAGACACATACCGCATCCCTACCAAGCTTCCTGAGCTCAGATCTTTTTGCGGTGCCTTGAGCTTGACCAGATAGTCTGACCTCCTGCATTAGTTCAGCATGTCCAGGCAGCCTGAAACATGTTAAATGTATTCTCGGTCGGAGATGACTCATGTTTCCAAGGAGGTTTTAGTCTAAATATACCATACAAAGGGTGAACTTCACACCATGAGGCACGGCGGGTCCATGGTAGAAGGCAACGTTGGAGCCAAACACCAAATACCATCCAGGAGGTCACATCGGTCCTCCAGAAGTCCAATGACTCAAGCAGGTAAAAGGAGTTTTCTCCCCTGAGACAGAGTTCTTCTGAGTCATCTAGAGACAGATCTAGATATGTGGAAGAGGCAAGACAAAGCCGGTGTGTCATCTCTGTGTCTATGTGCCAAGGCAACACAGCTTGTGCACCACTTTGGGACATACGAAGGGCCAAACCCTGCTACTGCATCCTGCTATCCCAGGTGCAGGATGAGCCTCATAGGGCATAACTGAACAAGTTGTACCTCCTAGGGTATAGCTGAACAAGCCCTTCAGACACTCTGGCCTGTGTGTGGCTTCGTCCTCTCCAGTCTCTACACGATGGAGCCAAAGCAGGTAGACTGAGGATCTTGCCACTAACAAGGCAAAGAAACTTAGGGGGGTTGAATGAGAAAAATGATAGAGCGTGAGTTTTTTAAAGCAAGGATCATCTTTTTCCTTTGCATTGTGCAGTACAGGGGACCACAATTCCTGACTGGCAAATATAAGCACTTGTGCAATAAAATGAGAATAATAACAACAGGTATGGTCATTTTGAGGAAACTGAGTGAAATATAATACATTTAGGGTGAATATCAGTTGCTGTTTCCAGAATTCCTTTAGTAATGGAGTACTTTGTTAAAGGAAATTAAAGATACATTTCAGAAGTTTTTATGGACATTGGGTGAAAGAAGACAAAATAAATTTTAGATAAAATCCTACATTAATAGAAGGGAATGAGGGGTTTGGTTTTTTTTCGTCTCTAGTTTCTATGCATGCTCAGCCTTTTACCCAGGGGGATTATCTCTCTCTTAACATGTTAACATTAAGACTGCATACTTCTCTGAAAGATACAATTCAGTGAAACACAAAGTATTGAGCTTAATACAAAAGTAAACAGGTGAAGTTCTGTGACCTCTGTATTTTACAGGGGATGAGACTAGACGATCTAATGGGACCTTCTGGTCCTACTGGCTGTAACTCCATCAATGAATGACTTTTTAGAAGTGATTTTTAGTTTTGGAACCTATGCAATTCTTTTTGCTTCTTTACTAGGAGATAACAGATTTAGGGAGACCAAGTTGAATTGAAGTTCCGTATAACAACAAATAAATAAATACGCAATGTTTTTGCTGACAAATTGAGGGTATCATGGATCAGCAGTTTTATTATAGTCTCAGAGAGAAAAGATCAAAAGACAGATCAATGCATCAGCTTTTAGTTGGTTTTAGATGGCATGCTAAGGGATTAAGAACTCAAAGGATTTCCCTTCAATCTCAGAGAGTTTCCAGAACATGTAACAGTTTTAGGTCAAATTATAATAATTAACTTGGGATAGCATGTTGACTGGAGAGGAACTTTGCCAAAAACAATTTTGCACATCACTAAATACTGACGTTTGAATTCAGAAGGGAAACTTGCTTTAGCTCACCCACAAGTTTATACAGGTTCAACCATTAAAAGGGAGGTTGGTCTTTGCAAAAACCAAGAGCTGAAAGTTGTAACGCTTCCCAAGTCAGATGGGCAGTAGTCCCAAGAGGATGATGTATAATGCAGCATAAAGAATGTTTAAACATACATGGGATCGTGCTGCTGTGCAGATAGACATGGCCTCTTAAAACTCTGATAATTAATCAGTGACAAGATCGTTAATCAGCACTTCGATGTTCTTAAGAGATCCTCAGGAAACTGGTAAATGTAAATGCCAGGGCTTATTTTTAGTAGGCAACTCATCTTTGATAATGAATAGATGGACATTTGGCGGGAAAAGAAAGTACAATCCCAGCCCAAAGTTGAACTTTTACTTTCTTATTAAAGAGCTACTGTATCTCAGCCAGGTGGGATTACCCTGCTGCAGGAGTCAGCGGGTAATACCACAAAGCCTGCATTAGATAAAGAGCAAGGCTGTATTAGGAGCAGAAATAGTCAGGTTTAAGGTCACAAGTAGCTGGTTTTTAAACAGAAAATATCCAGTCCCTGTTGCTCCATGTCCAAATGAGCAAGCAGAGGGGAGTGCAAATGTCTGCACTGGCCAGACGTAAGTTGTATTCAATTTTATTTCAACCCACATTCCTCAAACTTCAAACTGTCATTACTTCCTATTGCCCCTGCAGGCTGCTTCACCCCTTTAGAGGAGACGAGGCAGCTGGAGAAAGTCATTTCATTAAAATAAAAACACAAAAAAAAACAACAAAAAAAAAACCAAACCAAAAAGCAAGCATCTAGGCTCTGGCTTGAAGAATTAGACAGTCCAACAATCGCCGGGTCAATTCACATTAAGCTGAACAAAGAACAGACGGCAAGAAGAAGATGAGATAAATGGCGCGGTGGCTGCTGCCTGTCCCTAATTCTCTGTTGACTTTTGCCAGCGCCTTGTCAGAGGGGGGCTGCAGCATTTGACCCCCCGTTTCCAGGCGCAGGCAGGGAGCTGGGGACACATGCAGCAGAGTTAAATAGGCGACTCCATCCCTGCGTGCCCCGGCCCTGCCATGGGTGACTGCTCTCCCAAGTCAGCCTATCAGGAATTTATTGCCTCTTCTCCATCACCCGGCAAAGGAACTGTCACACAGATGTTGGCATTGTAACTCATTCAGTGTCACCGTGGGGTTCTCCGCCATTGTGTCCCCGCACAATGGGGCGGCATTCAGGGAAGGGCATGGCGGGGCTGCAAAGGTAGCCCGGGGCCCGGGGATGTGCTGATGCGCTCTTTGTTGCAGCTCCTCCGCCGAGGGTATCGCCTGCCCTTGCACTCCCCTGCGCTGGAGGCAAGGCCTGGAGAGGAGCTGGCAGGAAGGAAAGATTTTCTGCCTTTTGTGGGCTCTTTCTGTGCTATTTTTGTTCTCCGGGGCGGCTTTTGTTGCCCAAGGTAATGATCCTTGGCCCTTATTCATATCCCTGCTTTTGTCTGGGGGCCTTTGTAGGCAATGCCCCAGGGGTGAAACCCACCAGACACAGCACCAGGGCCAGCTCCTGCTATATATTTAGCTACAAATAACTAGTTTTGAGTTATACAGTGTGAAATCATCCTTGTCAGAGTATTGGCAGCAGGTTGTGCAAAAGGTTTCACAAAGATACAGTAGATGTACCCCAGCTCCACAAAGCATCCCCAAGAACAGACCCCACTGACCGCAGAGGTGACGGGGTGATGAGCTGCATCCCAAAACCCGGTCAGGACAAGCATCTTCACAGGCTGTCCCACTGCCAAGTAGTGCGGTCCATAGGGAAGGCCAAGAAAAAGGGGTTCCAGGAGTGATGTGAATCAAAGCATAACCCTCCCCCTAAACCTGTGGCAAACCTCCTGGGATGATGCTCTCACCCCTTCTGCGTGCTTCTCCCCTGGTGCCTGCGAGGGGACGAGATGGCAGGAAACATCGGCACGCTGCTCTTTGGACAGACTCATTTATGCACATAAATATAAAAAAGTAAAATCAGCTTCCATCCTTAAAAGAAGAGGAGCTCCAAGGCCACATCTTTCCTCCCCACTGCCAGCACCAGTGGCATCCTCACCACACTTGAGCCAGAAAGGCACAACGCGGAGGAGACAGCCCACGGTGACACTGCTCTGCACTGAAGCCTCTCCCGATGCCCAGTGCAAGTTTTGCTCCAGCTGCCTATGCAGAGCTCCCCGCCGGGCTCCAGACCTGCAAACAGTTATGCAAGTTCTCACATGCATACTATTAAGCATATTTGTTTTTGTTTTTTCAGGTTCAAGGCCTCGGAGTGTAAGCTCCGGAGGGTAGGGAGGCTCTGCTCTTCAGACATCTAAGGCACCACACCCAGCCGTGAGGAGGAGGGATTTTTTTTTTTATTACGTATATTTTTTTTTTTTAAACTCCCATCCATCAGCTCAACAGCAACAATGGTGCCAAATGAAGTCTTTCCACTCATGCAATTTTTGCGGTCTAAAATTCACCACGTGTTTAACCACGACTCCTTGGCCGGTCCCCGCAGCACCCAGGTTCCCAGGTGGTCCCCCGTCCCAGCACCAGCCAAGCCTGCAACTGTTTAGTTTCTAAGCTGAGGGCAGTCAGGCCAGAGTGGATACAGGCCAAATATAATATAGACACACACAGGTTTATATTATATAAAATACACACACACACTTACACATATTTTATGTATATACTTATACATATGTATATAAAAATATATAAACTCACACACAATGTGTGTGTTTAAAATAGTACGCCCCAACCAGAAAATAAAATATTTTACTGCAAAGTGAATGGATTTTTTTAATGCTTAGAAAAACGTGTTAAAATAAAACTAGAACATTAATGAACCCCTGTTCAAATGCCGATGAAATACAGTGCTTCTTACTGACTGCATGAAAAATTTTTACTGTTTATTTATATCACTGCTAATAGGAAAATCTCATTTGGAATGAAATATTACACTTGCTATAGAGGGGCCTAAGTCTTCATGGCCCACCAAGCTGTCCTCAGCAGCAAACCTGTGGTACAGAGGGTCTGGAAAACTCATGGCCTCGCTGAATGCAAGCTTGAAAATCAAACCTGAACTGGAGCACATAAAGTTCACCCTCCTGGTAGGGTCCTTTTGCCCTCATGAGACTCCTGAGCCTGGCAGTTTTCTCTGAGCCTGAGCTGGGGAAAAGCCTGCCTTCCACACAAGCCCTTTTTTTAAGCTTTCTCCTCAAACAGGTGCCATCCACTGCGGAGAGCTGCCTGGTGTCCCCACAGGAAAGGTGACTTCCCTGAATAAAGTCCTTCTCTGTAGGACCTAACATACTGTCCATGATACTTGCCTTTGAAGAGAGGACCATCTCCACTTAACACACCCTGCGGTTTGATGGAAAAAGCCTGGTGGGGGTTGGTAACCAGAGAGGGTTTCTTGATGGAGGCAGGCTTTGGGATCTCAGACCTTCAAACAGAAGCCATGAATTGTGTGGGCAGGTTTCCTGAATCATTACACCCTGTTATTAGGGCTTTCAGCTGGGAAGGGGAGAGACCTGGACTGTTCCAGTGGCAATTTAATTATTTTATACAAATGGGAACATCTTTACAAGTTTTAGAGTCTGGCAGAGGCTTTGAGAGCTGCGTTTGGACATTTCTTTGGGGAAAGCAAGTTCAAGTCCCATCAAGCAGGGGAAAATCACTCATGGGAGTCTCCCATATCCCAGATGAATGCTTTAATTATTGGCCTGGGCACGGGTAGGAGAGGGGGAAGCACCGCATTATTGCTTTCTCTAGTTCTTCAGCTGACAGAAGTGATTAACCCTTCTTGGGTACCAGACCAAGTCCAAACTTTGGGCCTCCAGTCATAACAGGCAGCTCTAGTCCATGCAGAAGTAAAAACCAAAGGCAACGGTAGACACTTCTCTGTGGTGGTGAGGGTGATAAGGGTCCCATACAGCTTCCCCTGTGGCCAGTGGCCAGAGATGGGCCTCTCCAGAAGGCAAAAACCACCACTGAAGATGCAAATTCCCCTCTAGAGGGGTCTGTCTCTTCCCACTGAAGGAGGAGGGATCCCTGGCCACTAAAGTTCTAGGGCAAGGAACCTTCTCTGGTGCTGAAACAAGGTGGGATGAATCAGAGTCATGAAATGGTTTCCCTTGGAAGGGCTCTTAAAGACTATCCAGTTCCAACCCCCCCGCTGTGGGCAATCTGGGCACCAAACTTCAGTGTTTCCTTAGCCCTTCCCCTCCTGAAACTCGTTAATCCCATCCTGTACGGTGCTCGGTGCACTGCGTGGATGCTCAGTTTCCCTGAATAAAGATTATTCACACAGTGACCCATAACTTTGGCTGGATGAGAGCACTAACATATGTAAAGGATTGAGCCAAGCTCTTGGAAGCTAACGGGAAAGAAAACAAACTAATATGCTGACATAGCACTATAATATGGAGTAATCAAGAAAAAGAGCAATGCTAATATGGCTTGAACAGTACATGAATTATGTAATGCTGACATTGAAATGCCTGAAAAATGGTGGGAGGAATCCTTTTTCCTCAGAGTTCAGAAAAAACACGGTGCCCTGGACTAGCTGGGAGTGGCAGCCTGCCAGGACAGGACAGCAGACCCCTTCCAAATCTGATGAATAACTAGTTTTCACCACTTTAACAAAGAAAGCTTTTAGCATGTAGATATAACGATGGCACAACCCGAGGAGATAAAAGGAGAAGGCCAACATTCACAGTCAAAACAGGCTAGTCTGAGTCAGTTTGTTATGGTGGATGTATCTGTGCTCACCCAAAGATGATTTTGAGATTCCTTGAGTAATCTTATGCAGCAAACCTAGCTAATGGCTGTGCTCTGGTTTTGTGTAAGTTGTAATTCATAATCACCATTACATCAGGAGGAAAAATACATTAAAAATCATTTTGCTTTGTACAAGTTAGTCTAGAACAACATAAATACTGAGGTTCCTCAGGGAAAAAGCTTTTTTAAGCAAAATTACTGAGCACAGCTCACATTGATTAGGCGCCTCTAAACCCCCAAGAGGAGATCTAGACTCAGTAATTCAGGCTTTTCACCAACAGCTCTTGCCCAGGACCATCATGCGACCAAGGGTAGTTCAGGGTGCAATGAGAGCAAAGGAGTCCCAACGATAAGTGACTGGGTGACAGTCCTCCTCATACCCTCCATCAGCGACCAGAGCAAACACCCACTGAGTTGATGGAAAGAATCTCACTCACTTCAGTGGTCTTTGGATCCTGTCCTAAAGGCGAAAGCAATTTCCGTCACAGAAATATGCCTGCCACCTAACCCATTTATTGCTCCTTTGTTAAATGTACTACAAAGACTCACACAATAAAGTTCCAGAAATCATCCAATATCAACAGGTTTCAGCTGCAGTGATTAAGCAAAGCTCAGGAACTTGGAGAGCAAGCATATTAATGTCTTCTGGCCACTAAATCTTTCTCGCCAAGCGATGAAAGAGCCAAAAAAAGCTAAGTAATTAGGAAGTTAGCACAATAACTCCGAATCCCAAAGAGGGTTCACTAATTGTTTATAGAAGATAGACTGCAATGAAGGGATGATTAGAAATATGTCAGCTGCAGGACTTTGATAGCAGCAGATCTGTCTTGGCAGGGGGAGGAATAGACTACAGAGAGCAACAGCAGTCAAATAAGCAGAGGGCAAATTACTGGCTACTCAGTCTCAGAGATTTTGCAGTCCTGCAAACATCTACTATATTGGTCTAAATGTAAGATGGCTTCAGACATGCCTGATATTTTGCGTAATGGGAAACAAATTAAAAAGAAGTGGACACGTCATGGAGCCATGGTGTTGCCTTTCAGCCCAGCTGGGACCATCCATCCATGATGAAGCAGAGACATGCCTTGGGAGCAGCGCTGCACACAGCTGCTGTCGGAGCAGAGGCTGGGCAGCAGTGACCCAAGGCAGCTTGTGCCATTGCAGCCATGAGAAATGAAGGCAAACTTGGGCAGCATCCGATTCTGTTTTTCTAGAGCCTGTTGGTGCTGTTGACATTAGAGGGCATGGGGACAGGCAGAGGAGAAGCTCACTATCTGGGGTGCTTGCTCGGTATCATCAGTGACCACACAGTGAAGTGAATTTTTTGCAATCATTTTCATATGTTCGGACCAGTGCAATACATCCAGAGCTGTGATGCTCCACAGTTCTGTCTCTTGCATGGCTGCAGCCCACTGGTAACTGTGTATTAACACCTATAGTGTTGTGTCAGATCATGCAGACCGGAGCACAGGAATTCAGGGCCACTCTATCTGTATGAAAAGTCAAAGCCAACCACCATCAGTCACATGAGCTCCTCTGATTATTGTATCTCACCACTCTGGCTGTGCAAGGCACCATGTGTAGAAGCTTGAGGTACCTATCAGAAGCACAGCCGAGCAAACACACACACAATCATCCCCATGCTAAGAGGCTGATAACGATGTTTCTCTCTTCCAAGGCTTCCAGATCCAATTGGCTCTGTTTCTATGAGAGATTTTATTTTTCTAATTTTCAACACTGCAAATCCTGCCTGGAGCCCATTAAACTGTGTCCGTACATCTCAGGACTCAGGGCTGTTCACAGCAGTTAAGTATGGGCTCTCAAGGGAGAGAGGAAATAGGGATGGGTTATAATAAATACTAACAGGGTGCTTTAACGAGGCCTCTGGGCACAGGTCCATGAAGCACTGTGCACCTCAGCCTGACCCACGTAGCTTGTGTGCCCCATAGGGTCCCCCGGGGCCAAGCAGTCCCAGGGTCTCCGGTTAAACAGGCAAGCCAAAGACAAGGCTCATTGCTCTGCTGTAGCTCCTTCAGACACACAGACCTCGTAGCTGGTACCAGGAATTTCTGCCAATGACTTCAAAGAGGGCAGGATTCAACTCATCGTTTGAAGCCCGGCCCCATTCCCTGTCCTTAGGCAAGCGGAGGAGCCATGAGAACAGCTCGGAAAGCTCTGCTGCTTCAAAGCGCATCTGCCTACCTTGGGAATCAAGAAGTGCCCTAAAAAACACCTTCCCTCTGCACCTGCAAAGTGCTGGAGACCCGCTTGCGCTGCCTGAGATGAGATGAACGCCCGTGCCCTACTTGCCAACTGCACGGTCCTCAAACGTCTGAGTCCCTGCTGTTTCACATCCCATCTCGGCTCTTCCCACTGTGTACTGCCACAAAAGCTGTGACAGCCCAAAGGCTTTATCTGAGTCAAACACCCATAATCAAATGAGTAAAGGCATAATCCTGTCTAGGACGCATGACTTGATAGTTCTGCTTCCCTGACAGCAGTGGTGGAAAAATAGCACAAAAATATTTTTGTAGCATTATGGCAATCTCCTTCTTAATTAATACGTTATTGCACTAATTCAGCCTGCTTTGCTGCTTGCAGGTCATCAGTATGAAGTCACTCACCCCCAAAGGGGCTTGTAATTCAGATGTTTTCCCACGGTGCGGTGTTCCTCCCCCCATCCTGTCCCACCCAAGTGTGAGGCAAAGCATCGTCTCCATTTCCCCAGGAAGTCCATCGGGGCATTTTGCAAATAAAGTGATATGATGCCTAAAAGGCCAAAGAAAACAGGGTGGGGGGCCATTCCCCAGCCCTGGGCACACGGGAGAGGCTTGCAGAGAGTGCACGTTCTCCCCCACCCCAAGAGGACGAGTTTTGGGAAACAGCCCCACGCTCACGTGTTCCCCTGGAGGGTGCCAGGACACCAGCTCGCAGAGTGTGAGTTAATGCAGTCTGAATCTGTGCCAAAGCATTTGCTAACACTGAACCTGTGCGGATGGTCACAGGCCAGGGCACAAGACCACGTGTTGCCCATGCCTGTCTACTAGCGGCCATGGAGCAGAGGTACCTGCCCATACTGACCTCATCCTGCCAGGACGGTGCATGACTTGTTAGACACAGAGTGTAGGAAAGCAAAGGCACTAAATCTTCTGTGTGAAAAAGGCCCAAAGAGAAGTTCTGAAGGAGACTTGAGACACTTCATGACTCCTTGGAGGAGCTGGTTCAGGATGCCACTGCACGAGGAAGCACGTAGCCTTGGGAAAGCTCCCTTTTGTCTCTGGGCCTCTGTTCCCCATCTACCCCATGGGAAAAACAGCACGTTCCCTTCTCACAGGGGTGGTGTTAGAGTTGTATATCAAAGACCACAGGGTGTCCGGGCGCTGTGGGGATGGGAACCACATGAGCACCCAACCTGAGATGAAAACACAAAGAAAAGCTTTTTCAAACAGAAGTAATCTAAGTCAATTTTGTCATCTCCAACTTCAAAGGTACAAGCTCCATTATTTTGTCTGCTCAGGAAGTGGAAAAACATTTTTCTTGTCCAATACAGATTCATGCCGACAGCAGGCAAAATTTTGGCCTATTGAATTAATTAACATCATTTTTAATTGAGGTTCCAAATTTCACCCAGCCTGGCTTAGGGCATGTCTACACAGACGGGTGCAGACACACGCGGGCTCCTCTGTCTGCCTTCCAAGCCAGCTTGACTTGAGCTAGCTTCAGCATCGCGTCGTGCTCGTATGAGCTATCTGGCTGCTTGAGGGGAACTAAAACGTGCTCCTAACAGACAGGGTGTAATATTTAAGCCCAGCACTGCATGAACATGGCTTCATGGCTTCTGGATGAAGCTGGCTTGTGCCCAGTTGGCTTGGGGAGCAAGAGAGAAGCTCACATCTGTTTGCATCCATCCATACAGGCATGCCCTTATATGCCTGTTTTCATGTTTACTAAATATTTTTTTATTTGGCCACCCACTAATGGAAGTATGTTCATGACAGCTTTTAGAAACTGTACAGCTTTCCATTTTACTGTTTCCTTGTACTGTACAAAGCCAAAATATTGTGGTGTTCACAATAATCAGCAAAAATCAGGAATAGAAACATACATTATTATGACAGCATTAAATAGCAACAAATTAATTACATTTGTAAAATGTTTTTGTTTCTGATAATCACAGGTGCTATTTACAACACAGGTTTTATTTCATATGTGGGTGTGTGCAATGATCTATTATTTTGGCAGATTCTTCTAAAAAAAGCACATCCATCAGTCTTTACTTCAATAAAGTACTCAACCAGAGTAAAATCTACGAGACATGGAAGTATCCATGGAATGGATGCAGTCACAGGAAAACAAACCATCCCCATTTCATCTGTATTAATGTTCAGCCAAGCTCAGGGTAAATACACACACAGAGCCACAGCTGAAACAATCTGAGTATTTACTATGATCAGTCTTCGGCATAGGCCACAGATATGTTTGGAGTGAGCCCAGTCACTGGAAAGAAATTCTCTGGACATGGAATAACACAAAGTGCACAGAGTGTACAGAGGAAAAACTTTTTCACAGGAACACAAATCATTCAGAATTCTCAGGGACATAATTTACAATGAATGTAGTAATTTACTCAGGGAAGGAGGAAACTTACAATAATTTATTTGAAGTGGCTTTCTTTGCATAAACACTGACCAAGATAAAGCTTATCAGAGTGCAATTGTAGTAGTCCATGGAGTATTAGTTATTTGGCAGTTAACTTGTTATTCTGATATAAAACATACAAGCCAATTAAGTATATTTAACCATTCACTGTCCACTGCTGGAATAATGTCAGTGCTCCTCATGACTCTCAACCAAAGTCTTTGCTTATGACATTTGTATCATGATAATGTTGCCAAGAAAAGGAAAAATGAAAGTTCCTACCAAAATAACATAGTCACTGGGGAAAGAAATTATAAGAAGAGGCTTGCAGAGTTTGTCTTGATGAAAAAGAAGCCTAGGAGTAGCACTAAGGCTTTCTTCACAACAGCAGCATTTCTAGGCCTTTACTCAAGGCAGCCTCACAAATTCAAGAACACGGACATTCCCAGGGGACAGCAGCTTTCAGAGCCGCTTTGTGAACTATGGAGATCGGGTAGATCTGCCAGTCAAACGAGAACGGTTTTGCTGCTTGTGTCAGTGCCAGATAGCAACAATTTGTACAGCGATCAGGAGAGACGTTGCCATTAACAGTTAGCACTTACAATAATACAAATACGAATTGCAGTAATGGATCAAGGCAACAGCTAGCCTGTTACTACTGTTGAAAAGAAACAGATGTCTCATAGAAAGATAAACAGAAAAAACCCACCAAAACTCTTGTGTTTTATACTCCTCTTGTAGACTATTCCTCTGCTGTGTGCCTGTACTATTCATCCTACCACAAACCGCCAAAATCAGTAAGAAGCTTGCAAGACTAAAATGCAGGTAAGTTTGACCCTATGGGAGATCTCCATCCAGCCTCAGATACTGCATGGACAAGAGATAGGAAAGGTTTATTGCTTGAACATCTGCGTGGAGGCAGGAGGTGTTTCTGCAGCACCAAACCCTGATGCAACACCCAGCCTCAGAGAGACAGGGAAGAGAAAAGCAAGAGATTTGCTCTTCTCTCATGTTTGCTATGGTCACCACTCCTTGGAGCTTAATCCAAGCTCTTCAGAGCTCACAAAGAAATAAATTAATAAGGCAGGACACTGCAGCTGCCAAAACAAAAGATTATTCTACAGTCATGAGAATTAAAACTACTTATGAGCTCAGCCAAAATCTCCTCTAAGGGGACAAATTTTTGGATCACCTGCAGAAGAAAATACACCAGTTAAACAGAAGAGTGTAACTAAACAGTTATTCAGATCTGGCTGAAAAGATTTGGCCTGCAGAGACTATTTATTCCTTTTTTATTGATAATGTGCCTTACCAGACTGAGGGTTTGAAGGGCTGTGGGACAATGTGAGCTTGAGACAGTTAAACCAACAAGATGACCATGGGAACTGCTCTTCACACTGACTAAAGCTCAAGGTAAATATCATGGGATATCTAGTAGGTTTGATGAATTTCAATTTCTGACCTTAGGCCCAGAGTGGTGGAGTTTGATGCAAGACAAATGAGGAGACAGTTGATTAACCCAACTTCTCCTTTGAGGGTCTACCCCTTGGGTCTTTTCTGGAAACGCTAGTATCAGTGGTATCTACATATTCATTAGCTTCACTGTACCTGTAGTCAGGTCCTACATCTATGTTCAGCTGGGTACCAAGCACAGGCTGAAGCCCATACAAGCCCAAGCTCACTACTAGTCTTAATTGCACAGATTCCAGCTCACATTCAGGTTCAAGACAAGCTTTGGGGAGCAAAGGTTCCAGTGTGCAACCACTGCTAGCATGGACAGACTGGCCACAGTGTGCTGTACTGTCCACCACCTTTTACTCCTCTGTTGAGGCCTCAAGGACCTCAATAGTACCTGCCACTCAGACGCCTAGAAAATACAAGTTAATCTGTTGTTGTAGAGCAGGAGCACACGTGTTTGCAGACGTGCAGGTCCTGTAGCTGCTGTATGGAGGTGCATATTCAGGTGAAGAAACAATCCAGGGTTTGCTCATAATTTGATCGCTGCGCCAAAGGATGGTCTGGCCTGTCCTGCCTGCTCAAGGGACACAAATGCACTGAGGGTATCTACAGGGCTGTCAGAGGCTTCCTGCTACATCATCTTTGCTACCGTGGCCCAAACAAGGGAGGCTGATACAGAGACACCCTCTCAACTCTTTTGCCACATAAAGGGTCGTGAAAACAGAACAGTTAACACTGCTTACACAGCACTCCCACAAGCGTTTAAGTAACTGTTAGTTTGGATTAGTTCTTCAAAAGACCTTTGTAAGATCCTCATTCTTTGCACATCAATAGAGAGTGGCAAGAGGAGGATTATTTTGATGTTGCACTTCTCTTTGAGCTTGATGTTTGTCCCCTACCAGCACCTAAGGATGGTGGAAGCTGTACCAGGTTCTGCAGGTTTTCCCACCTGATAGGTAGGTGAGTAGATAGTTATCAGCCATCACAGGTAGGTGAGTAGATAGTTATCAGCCATCGCCCAACCCACAGCTGCCTTACCTTGCTGCCTTGCAAAAACCCACATCTGTGCTTCTCACAAAGGATCTTACAGCGGTATTTCTGACATGCATAAATTACTGCACTGTAGAAACCACTCTGTCCTTTCTGGAACTGCATGCAGCTCCACAATCACTGTCAAGCTCTACTCAATCTTCCACCGGGATTAATTCCACTTACAAATACCGGTCTGCAATTTTCTGTCCGCTGTCAAGCTAGACCGGGCATCCAAGAAAGTTTTTCCTTGGTTTTAGCAGGAAAGTCTTGCTCTTCCATCTATGGATTCCAGCCATCGCTGTCAGCAAATGACCCTGTCCTGTCCCATCCAGACTGCTCTCTCCAGATCAGGAAAGATATGCAATACTTACAACTGGAACATTCATTTTCTCTTCATGCTCCACAGTTGCCAAAATAAACTCTCCATGAGATAGAGGCAAAACGTTACTAACAGAGTGAGTTATGCCCTGATTGCTGCATTCCTCGCGGCATTCCCTGGGGGCTTGCTTGCTGCGCAGCCCGGAGAGGAAGTGCTCTGCATGCTGGGTTTGTTTGTGTACTCCTTTCAGGATTTAACTCTAGCAACACCTCATGAATGAATGAGTGAATTAATGAATACAAAATATGAGCAAACAAAGTGCACTCAGTCCAGCTCCTGATACGCTTTATCCCACGCTCGCTGGGCCAGGCTGAGGGGCAGGGGTATGTATTTGTGGCCCACCAGGTTCTTGCTGCATGAAAGCATTCACTTTCCTATTTGTTTTTAATTCCTCACTCCTTAATTTTACTGAGTCTTTCCTTACTTCTCTTTGCCTGCACTGAAAGGAAAACCAAAAGCTCTCTCATGACCATGATGCTCCCTTTCCTTCATCTTCTTTCCGGGGCAGCTTATCTCGGCCCCCTCTCCAGCATGGGATGGCCAGCACCTTGGTCTGTGTGCTATATGAGGCCATGCAAGCAATACAGTATTCTCCCTGTTTAGTCTCCACCTCATTCCTTTCCCTCACCTCTATTTGTTTTCTCAACTGATGAAATGCACAGAGCAAAGCTTTTCCTCGCCTACAACCCTTTCCTGGTTAAAGCAGTTCATTGAAAACACTTTTCATGACCTGCACTAACCAGACCTTCTCATATCATCATATTCAGCTTTTTCATTCCTGTGGCTTTAGCCACTTTTTCAATTGTTGTTTCACCACTTTGGAGGTACGGAGACATGGCTGACTGGTTCATTCGTTCCCTGACTATCCTCATGGTCTTTTTATACTGCAGTGCAGTTTGGGCTACACTGTGCTCCTCTGGAGTGGCACGGTGAAGACCCACACAGCCTCACTGCGGTTGGCATCTCACTCTCAGCTCCCCTGGGAACTTTCAGCTGTCCAGGAGCTTTTTGGACAGTTTTATTCCAGTGGCCTTAAAGGCCATTGCATAGAGAGATGTCCCAGGTGTATCTCCCTTCCACAGACCTAATGTCCTGTGTGGACAAATCTCATGACCCCAGATTCATTATATTGTATGGACACCTCCTACTAAATGCATGATTCAGAGCTTTTAAGGACTGAAGCCATATAACCATCAGTCCCCTGTCCCTTCAGCAAGTTCAATACACATTTAAGGTTTATAAGGGCAATACCCTCATATCAAGCAAATATTAAAATGTACTTTATGATGGACAAGAATAGAATCCCACCACGTGGATGTGACAGTCACTCCCTTGTCATGGTGAGATGACCTCCTTAGCACGTTCTTGACTACACCTATAAATAACACCATCCTACAAACTGCAAGAAGCTGAATAGAAAAGCATCTGCTTTGTGCTCCCCTTCTGCTTTGTTGCCATGTCCCCATGCTGTGCCTCAGGTTGCAGTCACAAGGTGTCAGTTGGGGTGACTGGCTGAAGCAGAGCTGGGAAACCGGGACTCTCAACCACAAATCCCTTGGGAATACTCATGTCAGGCACTTCTCAGCACTGCTACCTGCAAGGAAGTTACTTCTGATGTCTTTTACCGTGAAAACTTGCATCTCTCCATCAGTTGACCTCATCCCCTCCCTCCCATTTTTGCTTCCAGCTATTTATTCGTCCCAAATAACTTCCATGGCTGGCAGGAGAATGGCGAGCCAGCTGTGAAAAGCAAATCTCCCATTGCATGCTGAGAGATGGGTGCAGACACGTTAACGCCTCTGCTCAGTGGGAGCCAGGAGCTCTTTTTTACAGATGGTGCATGCTCCCTGCCCAAAGTATGCCAATCTATTAATTAAAACCTGTGTTCTACGGAAACCATCAGTCTCCCAGCTGGGACCAGGTGCTGGGTCCAACCCAGGCAAGTACCCTGCTGCCCAGCACAGCCCAGCTCCCCTTATGTTGGACAGTTGCTAAAGCAGACAAGTGGCTTACTTGGTCATTTGACCTCCTCTAAGAATGAAATTGCAGCTTACTGTGATGTCTTCAGGGCTGGTTTTGAGGGACAAATTGTCTTTCCCCCATGAAATACATTTGCCTTGAGCAGTGGGTTGCCTACCTTCATGGGGAAAATGCTTATTTGATTTTAACCATTCATGAAAATCATTCATGTCCTCTAAGTATTAGGAAAGTTGTAATCTTCCAGAATGACATACTAGCTTTCTATTAAACACATTTCATAGAATCACAGAATGGTTTGGGTTGGAAGGGACCTTAAAGATCATCTTGTTCCAACCCCCCTGCCATGGGCAGGGACACCTTCCACTAGACCCAGTTGCTCAAAGCCCCATCCAGCCTGGCCTGGAACACTTCCAGGGATGGGGGAGGCATCCACAGCTTCTCTGGGCAACCTGTGCCAGTGCCTCACCACCCTCACACGGGGAAGAACTGCTTCCTTACATCTAACCTAAATGTATCCTCTTTCAGTTTAAAGCCATTACCGCTTGTCCTATCACTACATGCCCTTGTAAAAAGTCCCTCTCTGGCTTTCTTGTAGGCCCCCTTTAAGTATTGGAAGGCCGCAATAAGGTCTCCCCAGAGCCTTCTCTTCTCCAGGCTGGAAAACCCCAACTCTCTCAGCCTGTCTTCACAGGAGAGGTGCTCCAGCCCTCTGATCATCTTCATGGCCCTCCTCTGGACTCGTTCCAGAGGTCCATGTACTTCTTATGCTGGGGGCCCCAGAGCTGAACGCAGCACTCCACGTGGGGTCTCACGAGAGCAGAGGAGAGGGGCAGACTCACCTCCCTCGACCTGCTGGTCACAATCCTTTTGATGCAGCCCAGGATACAGTTGGCTTTCTGGGCTACAAGCGCACATTGCTGGGTCATATCCAGTTTTTCAGCCACTACTACCCCCAGCTCCTTCTCCACAGGGCTGCTCTCAATCCGCTCATCACCCAGCCTGTATTTGTGCTTGGGATTGCCCAGAGCCATGTGCAGGGCCTTGAACATTTATGTGTTATTTTTAGGAATGAGTGGCGCAACCTGTATAAAACCTTAAACTGCATGAGTATTAATTTTTAGAGCGGAAAGGGGAGAAGTTTCTGAGGAAGCACAAGCCAGAAAAGCACTCTCAAATTAAATGAAATGTCACTGGAACTTACAAGCACTTGGGGATATCCTTGATATTCAAGATGTTCCTTGATATCCAGTTACCACAGTGTAGACATGAATTGGAACCAAGATCAGCTTCATCTTATCTATAAAGATCAATCAAACGAACTCCTGCAATAGTTCTGGGCTTTGAACACAAGATAATTGCAACTGAAGCAAGCATTTTACTCCTCAAAGTTCATTTTCTTCTGCCAACAGAGCTTCTAAGCCCAGGAGAAGGGTTGCACCTGCAGCGTCAATGGCTTTGCTAATAGGTTACGGTGGGGGTTAAGAATACATTCCAGGAGCAAACAGCAAAAATTTTGAGCTGATAAAAGTTCCTGCTTATGAAAAAAAAGTACCTTCAGCAATAGCAAAAGAAGTGCTGAAGATCAAAACAGTAGTTCATGAGCATGATCTGTGCCGAAGCACCTTTTTGAGTTGTCTGAGGATTTTAAGTTTCACGAGGCTGAGCTAAATGAGGTACCTGACAGCGTGCAGAGGCAAATCACCATTAGTCTAAATGGGCACAGAGGGAATATGCAATGTGTTGAAACTCCTGAAACCATCACTGGCAGAGGCAAGATTACAGTTTCCAGCTCTACATTTTTAGCCATTAAATAAAGCACTCAGGCTATTATTACCCTGTCTCTGTATGGTGTGATAGTTAGGCTGTGATATTTGCTAGTGGACCTAATTTCAAGAGGGAAAAAATATCCCGAGTTTCCAGTGAAGGCAGCTATTTACAGTCCGGGATCTATGCAGGTCCTGTTTAACAAGGCATCTTCCTACAAACCAGGCACTGAGCAAGAATGTTCCCACCAAGTATGTTTAATCAGTATGCCGAGACTGTATAAGAGGAAAATTGGAAACTTAACCAAGGCAAACAAAATGAATGGCAGATAGCAAATAAAAACAAAGATCTAATTTTACGTATCACTGGAAAACTTCACCAGCTCAAATGTCAAGATCCCCATTTAAATGCAGTTTAAGCAATAAGGGGCTGATTTTCAAACCCGCTTTCACTTTTTTTACCATCGCCATTTAAGCATCTTACATTGGATTTAAAACTATGGCACTAAAAATACAATAAACCCATGAAATTAATTCTGTCTGGCTTTGCTATACTAGAAAATATACCTAGCGCAGAAATAAATCCATTTTATTATAGCAGCATAACGACATTAACTTTATATTAATGAACCACACACACCCTCAGTGCCTTGCTGAGCCTCAGTGCAGGAGATCACTGTTAATGTCCGTTCGGCGGCACCCAGGGACACAGGAAAACAGAGACACAGTCTAACTGCTCGGTTGGGATGGGGAGGTGGGTCCCCAAACAGTCAGATTGGAGATTAACTCACACAAGCGCTTTTTACGTGCTTAAAATAAAATGCAAAATGAGGAGGTCGTTATTAGCAAGCCTTGGCTGTGGGTGCAGCGTGGGGGTTCCCATCGCGCAGAGCTGGCGTGCGATGGGCTGCTGCAGAGCCCGGCCGGCGGGGACGCTCCAGCCAGCAGCACATCCCTGCAAAAGTCTCCTTCGCTGGGCTTATCAGCACTGCGTGTCTTTCCACTTTGGCAGTCTCACTGAAGTTTGCAACTATTCAAATCAATTTTATGTTTCTTTGCGTGGACAGACACCAGCGGAATGTCCCCGTGCAGGCTGCGGCTCTGTGCGAGCACTGCAAGGCAGCCGAAGGAAATTCAGCGGCTGCCTGATGACCTCTTCGGCTTCTAGGGTAACTTCTATTTTCTGAGAGTTTCTGGACGGAAACATGTGCTGCGCTGTGCGCACTGAGAAAGCTCCAGACTTGGGAGGAAAACCTCCTAAATCAGACATGCTCTGCACACGCCCTGTAGACATACTGTACAGGGCTTTTTGGTGAACGCTTTTACCAGCAAAAGGGTTTTTAACTACCATACATGGGAACTGGAGGCTTTGTCAATGTTCCTACCCTGCACCTCTCCAGTCAGCTCTCCTGACACGTGCCGGTGGATCTGTGACCCGGAGAGACACATTTTGGGGTTCAAATGTCTATTACACAGCTTCTTGCACCATGTGATCCGAATTCAGCAACCCCAGCGCTCAAGTTCAGTTCTAGGTCTCTTCATCCTTGCTGACATGCCACTGGTAGTTATAAAGCAAAATTTGGGGTTGCGCTGACAGAAATGAGCATTACCAGCCCAGTGCCACAGGGCTGCCAGACCTAAGCTGACTGCCCTCTCTGGGGCACCACGGACCAGCTCCTGTCCGAGATGCATCCAAAGGAGAGGGAGCAGAGGCACAGGGGATTTGGGGCAGAATTTCCCGGGGTTATTCTTTCTAATAAAAGTAAATTAACAAAAAATTCCTGAGCAATTAATGCAACTCTGAAACCAGACTTGTGGCTGATTGAACTTGCTAGCTTTGCAGACCTGAAAAAAATGAATGAAAGAAAACCTTCAAGAAATCCCCAAACCAAAAAGCACAGCAATAGCTCATATGAAATCAGGCCCAGTGCGTGGGATGTGTTTGGCCAAACTATTGCAACATCCGCCCTGCACATAGGTTACTTCACGCAGCAGAGAATGACCCCCATGAGACAGGTTTGGGAGATGAGATAATGCTCCTCCTTATCTTGCAGACAGTGGAAGGTGCCCGACGCAAAGGCTCACGCAAGGATATTGTCACAGCCCCAAGCTACCCTACATAAAGTCTCAGGAATGCGGGCTCAGCTTTTCAGCTCCTTGCTGGAACTTCTTCCCTCCACCTCAGAAGTTTCTAAGCAATATATAGCAATGACATGTATTATTATGCTTTTCATTAGGCATCAATACCAAGCCTTCCTTAGCTGATGCCTTCACAGGCCCAGCACAAACCAAGTTATTCGTTACTTTTGCTCTGTACAGGAGCTTTTGGCGGACACCTTTAAGTAAAGAGCTGTGCTCCAGAAGTCATTTGCAGCTCAGCTCCCTGACAGTAACTTTACTGCGCCACAAACTTACAATGTTAAAACAGATTTATGGCACTCTTCTAACAAAGACACTGCTTTGCAAGGACCATTCCCAGGCCACATTTCAACATGTAAAACCAGCTCTGTCTGCTCTACCAATATTCACTGAAGGAATAATAAGAAATAATAATGGGAGAAAAGTTTCCTATTTCTCCTTAGATGCAGAGATGACTTTGCAATATTTGGCTTAAATAAGTATACACATATATGTATGCTTTTTTCCAGGTGGAAAACAAGACCAGAAAATTTCATCCCAAAAGCTGAAAATTGTAACAAATTGCTACCTGAAAATGAATTTGAATGAAAACCATTATGCAACTTTATCTTTGTTATGCTAATTTACAGCTACTATTCCCTTAGGCATAGCATAATGCCAAACTCTAGTCTCTTATCAATCTTTCCCTAGGACAAGAGGAGCATGTGGTCTCATATTAAAATATTATGCAAAAGAGATACTGTGAATTTTGGTTCAATTTTGTAACTCCATGTCTTCAACTTCTCTTTCTGTACTGTGTTTTAGAAGAGCAAGAGCCATCAGACTGATGTTACACAAAAGTTGTCTTTCCCTGAATTCATGAGCCTTGAATAAATGCGCAGGCATGGGGGTCTGCGTACAGAGAGGAAAAATTGTACAGGTCAGAAGCATACAGCATGCTACAGACTAACTATATATTTTGTATTAACATTTTAATAGCTCAGTCTCACGACAAAAACTACAATGAGGGGGAAAGGGAGCAGGTTGAATCCACCCAAGGTGCCACGTTCATGGAGAAAAGCAAACCCCGGTTCATCACAACCCCGCTGGCGCCGTCCCAAAGGCTTATCCATGCCGCCCTTCCCTGAGGGACTTTTCCTGCACACATCTGCCGGGCTCCTCTTCCCTTGCCACCCTCCCAGGTGTGCCCAGAGGGCTCCTGTCCCACCCTCTGTTCCTCCCTTCACTGGCACTAGCAGGAGCACTTTACACCTCTAAGCTGAAGGTAATTTGCTCCAGGTGGAGGGTGTAACAGCCCCCAGCACTGCTTTCAGCCCTGTGCCCATCAGCTGGCATCCGGTGGGGGCAAAAATCCTCCAGGTTCACCTTCTTGAAGGCATTTCTGCCCCAGCAGCATCCACCAGGTGTTTCTAAGCTCTGTCTTTTCTCACCATGCACACTAACGTGCATACGGTTGTATTTATGAAAAATGGATCAAAGCGTCCATATCGAGGATGAGGTGGGTGAGGGGACTGGAAGAGGGGAAGGGAAGGGCAGATTTGGAGCAAAGACCCAGTAGCCTTGCCATCCGAGAGGGCAAAGGGCGAGTGGTAACTTGAACATCTGCCATTCAGCAATGTGGCTTCCTCCTGAATCAGCGATTCGCTTGACGCTGTGTGGGAATGCCTACGGGACACATTTTGGAAGGGTTAGTGAGCAAGTGTGAGCAGCTGTATGTGCTCGCTTTGAAAGCTTATCCTTTCCTTTCCCGGACTTTATACATACCAAGATTTAACTCTATCTCATAATCTACTCCCTGCTTTAAGGACATCCCTCACTTGCCTTTAAAATAACCCGTCGCTGTTACATAAATGCCAGCTTGAATCCTTGTGAGCTATTTAACTTATTTTCAACCCTCTTTTCTTGCCTGTTGAACACAAGAGAATTATTCCCTATGTGCAGCTGCTCAGCTGGTGAGCTACCGGTGGTGCCTGACCCCATCTGTTTGCAAACCCATGTGCACAAAATCCAGCCCACATGCACTCAGCATCGCTCCAGTCAACACCTCTTGCTCTCTATTTCTTCCAGTGGCTCCTCTCTCCCCTTAAGCTGAAGCATAACCTTTTTTCCCCCCCTTCACATGAGCTGTAGGTACAAACTGGCTCATCGTCCATCTGATTACTCTTGCTAGTGGTTGCCCCTGAATAGTCCTGCTGCCAAGGTGGCAGTCAGCTTTTGCTCATCCACACATCTCTCTAATTAAACCCCCTGAGTACAGATACCTGTCAAAGACCTTTAAATGAAGCTTTCTCCGCTCAGTACTCAGTGCCTGATGCCAGGGGAAGGGTTGGGTTTTTCTGTTTACCCTCATTTCAACAACCTACCCAGCACCACCAAATGACAGTCACCTGTGATAATGCCGCAATAATGGCAGCGTTTGGGACTACACCCACCTTAAAGCCAGGAATGAAGACTTAAAACTGAGCTAATTTTTTTCACACTACTCCTGTGATAAACACAAACATATCCATGTGTGTTTGGGATTGAATGACAAAACAACAAATCCGAAATATTATGAATAGAATAGACTATTTCAGTTGGAAGGGACCTACGACAATCATCTAGTCCAACTGCCTGACCAGTTCAGGGCTGGTAACTGTTGGGGTGCTTTCTTTTTTCCTTTAAAGCCACTTGGATGCACTTGAACAAAAATTATAGCACTATGCGATCTACTATACCATCATCTTGCAAATACTTCACAGCCATGCCCAAGAACGTTACAATTCCCATTATAATGGAGCATGTGCTGTGCCTGCAGAGGTCTCTCTGCAAGGCTGGATTTCTATATTCAAGCCTCTGAAGACAGAGGACAGAGGTTGCAGATGGTCTCATAAGGCACCCCAGCCTGCCTGGGGGTTATTCAAAACAGCAATGAGATAATCCAGTTGACCTGACGACTCAGTTGTTTCTGTAAATCTCCTGCGCAATGGTGGAAATGGGTGGAAATTGCAAACTAGTTACAGGAACAGCTGGGTCAACAAATCCTTCACCAGCTTCATGAAGAGTAGTATCCCCGCAACTGCGAAATCAGGCTGCACGTTGTATTTGTGGACTGGCGTTTTATAGGAAACGTGGAAGCTGGGAGCCTGGCAGAGAACAAACCCAGCCCCGCAGCCAGCATCTCCAGCCATGGTGGTCCACATTTAATCCAATGTCTCCTGGTGTCAGGGGGCAGAAAAAGTGGTGCTTCACCCTGAAGACCTTGTCATCCCCAGGAAACTCAGACCTTTGGGGCTTCAGCAGGGCACAGCTGCATGTGTAGAGGGGCACAGGGACCATCCACCCCTGAAGCCCAGGATGTAACATGAGATAAACATGTTGTAATCGCAGTAATCCTGGGAATTTGTCCCAATTTATTCGCATGAAACGGCTGGGCTGCACTTGCCGCAATTCCCCGTAACGGCGGAGGATGTGCTGCGCACCAGGGTCTGAAGTTCTTAATGAAAGAGGGACCCCAAGCCCAACCTGGGAACAGCACCGCTTGTTAGTCTTTCATTTGTACACAGCCCACCGCCACGCGGCACGAGGAAGGGGAGTGGATCCACGGGGCTGCCTGACCCCATGAGAAAGATTCGCCTTGCTGAGGACTGCTGGAGACAGGGCTGGTGTCCTTTCCCTCATAATCTTTGTTTTTTTCCTTTTTTTAATTTGATGCAACCAGAGAAGACCATGTGAATAACCTCAGATTTTAAACCAAACCAGTCCTGTCTCCCTCACACACACCTCTCTACCACTCCGCTTAATTTTTACAATTGTTTTTTCCAAAAAAATGTCCAGTAAGGAAAAAAAGTTATAGAAAGAGAGAGGTTTTCTTAAGCCAATTCTGCGTCATTTCCTAGCTTGTATTCTTTCCTTTCTCTCTCCTATTTCAGAGAAAGCCACTTTCTTATCCCTGCTGCTGCCAACCTCCTACTTACAAGAGAATGAATCCAAAATAAACTCATTAATTTCAGTGAAGACACTTTGGAATTATTTCATTATAACTCCAAGTATAATTTTCCCCCAATCTCTTTAACCACTGTACAGATTCCTGTTACTCACTCAGATTTCACTCTGTGTCCAGAACTCTTAATAAGGCAATTAAGGTCACAAAAACTAAGTTATATTAAATTTTAAAGCAGAAACAGAGGCATTGTCACTGTCTTGTCTCAGTCAAGAGTTGATATTCACCTGGAGGAAGGTGCAAGGATTTTCTTTCTTTTTTTTTTAGAGGCATGTATGAATTCCTTTAGAAAAAAAACAAACAAGAAACAAGATCCTCTATAACTGCTTTAGATTTAAGTCTTTTTTCCTGACTCATGGCAGTGTGACGTGGGGAGATGCGGACAACTGGATCAGGCTGATGTCAGCAGAGTGGAAGAAATATTACCTTCTGGAGGGGTAGGCTACGCATTTCTGTATCCCCATTTTGGAAGTGTAGCTAGCAGATGGAAACATTTACATACTATTCATATCTCCAGCGAAGAGGATTTTAATTAGAGGAATTAGTTTGTTAGTTTTACCTTTATCATTAAAAGATACCTTAAAAAATCAAAGGTAACAATCCACACGATGATTCAATCCAATATAGTCAATTTATACCATGCTAAAACTTCCTCTAAGAAAAGTCAGACGTGTTATTCATTCCTGTATTGGCACAAGGCTCTGAAGGTCTCATTTAGTTCTCTTCTGTAAAATGATTAGGTACTGAAATTTGTCTCACTTTTTCTTTATGAGCACAACACACTGCAAAGCCCAAGGGATACCCAGTAACGGCTGCGTTTCAGCCGCACGTGATCACTATGGAAAATGGAATTGCTTAGAAGGACATGTACCAACATACAGAAAACAGGATTTTTTCTTTCTAATTATCCACCCGCATGCAGGAAGGCAGGGTGTGTATATCAGTATATCTCTGAAGTTTGGAAAAGAGGTAATACATAGGATTAAAACTGTTACAGACACGTTATTTCTTGCCATAAAACATGGAAATATCAAAGTTCACACCCTGTTATTTTGGAAGATCAAACCAAGCATGGATGGCAGAACCTGTCTGACTAAAAAGAGCCCTCGTTTGGGACTCATGCTTACTATGCTGAAGCTCTTGGATGTGGTTTTTTTTGGCCGATTTTTTCATTCTTCCAAATTATGGAATGATAGAATCCTAGAATGGTTTGGGTTAGAAAGGACCTTAAAGATCATCTTGTTCCAACCCCCCTGCCATGGGCAGGGACACCTTCCACTAGACCCAGTTGCTCAAAGCCCCATCCAGCCTGGCCTGGAACACTTCCAGGGATGGGGCATCCACAGCTTCTCTGCGCAACCTCTGCCAGTGCCTCACCACCCTCACACGGGGAAGAACTGCTTCCTTACATCTAACCTAAATGTACCCTCTTTCAGTTTAAAGCCATTACCCCTTGTCCTATCACTACATGCCCTTGTAAAAAGTCCCTCTCTGGCTTTCTTGTAGGCCCCCTTTAAGTACTGGAAGGCCGCAATAAGGTCTCCCCAGAGCCTTCTCTTCTCCAGGCTGAACAGCCCCAGCTCTCTCAGCCTGTCGGCATAGGGGAGGTGCTCCAGCCCCCTTATCATCTTCATGTCTAGGCCATGCCCTAAAACAAGAGAAATTGCAAGGACACTGCACCACGGTGAGGATGAGGAAGACAGAAACACCCGCCTGACTGAGTGGTCCGTGTTTTGGGACTTGCCCCCCACAGCTCCACTGCTCGTCCCCGGACACTCCGCTTCCAGCTCTGCTCCTCCCAAATCCTACCCTAAGACTGGGGAGAGCTGAGCATTGCACGCAGCATTTCTGTGTTGCGCTGTGCAGCCTTTCCCCATCTCAAAGAGTTTTATTGCCTCCTCAAAGGCTCTTCTTCCCCCACCGGGAGCAGGTCGGCTTCCTTGCCCTTCCCTTACAGCTCAGCTGATTGAGACCAGCTGCACTCAGCTCAGCTGCTCAACCCTTCCTCTCTCCTAAGCAAAAATATCCTTTTCAATCCCCCAAGCCCACCCTCCAGTGGGCCTCACAGCTTCTGTGCACAGCTCCAAAAAAAGCAGCTGCTCACCTGATAATGGCAACGAATCGCTCTCACTGGCAGAGCGGAGGCAACGCTCCTTCCTCCTGCCTGCTCCCCAATGGGTTATTTAAATCATCCTAATCAAGCAATGGAAAATCATCACTCCCCAAGAGTGGTTTTCCCATTTCCCGTTTCTCTTCTTCCCCTTCCTGAAGCCCAGGTCTTTCTGCAGGAGGGTGCACAAGTGTTGGTGCGTCGGTGCTCGCTCACCTGCCATGCAGCAGGCACCAGACACACCGATACAGCCAAATTAAACAGATTTAATGATTCCTGCAGCAAAAGTGCCAGGGACCAATGCACATACTCTGCTTCTGGAACCTAATGGGGAGAACCTCTCTTCCACTCAAAAGGCAATATTTTCCCATCAGTTATGATAAAAGCTCAAGCTGGAGATGAGCTACAGAGATCAGGCTGAATGGTTCAAGGGCTGATAGTCAGATTAGAGGAGCTGCTTCTGCTCAGAGGAACCTGGGAGGAAATAGCGCAGACAGACTGTATCAGGAACCAGCCATTCTCCAAGGTCTTCTTGGTGGTTTTGCTCTCATTTATCCCAGTGCAACATCTGTATCTCTGCTGAGATTTGCTCCAGCTGCAGGAAACTATGGGTTTGAGAGAAGCCGTAGGAACAGCTGTGGGCATCATCTGGTTTCCAATGCTGCCTGATAGAAGCGCAGATTCTAGCCTGTTTTGGTTCATTGACTAGATTTTTACCTGGGTTGTGGAAGTCTGCAGAGGAAAATGAAGTCTTGGAAGCCTTCAGAAATAACACGTGGACATGCTAAGGACCACGCGCCAGCATGCTGTGAAGGACAAGCTGTAGTAACTCGAGCCACAGCGTGGGCTACTGGCGGGAATGGTGGCATCAAGACATTTTCGCCAGTGTCAAACTCATTGCAACACTATTTTTTTTTAATTTGTAAGTCTATAAATCTCCTCTTCCGCCTCCAAAACACCAGTTTTGCCTATCAGACCCTTGCAAGCAACCAGCAAAATGAAGAGGTGTTGAAGAGACATGGGACACAACTGAACTGCTGGTGTGGAGCCCACACTGTGCTGCGGACACAGAGGCCACTGGAACGAGGTGGCCCACACCACCACTGGCTGTGAAAACCTCCCCAAACCAGCAACTTGCTAGGCTGCTGATCCCATCTGTCCTACAGCTACCAGATCCACACACTTTCCCCTGAGCTAAAGAAACTGCCCTTGGCAGCACCCCCGGACGCCTCCAAAGCACACTTTGCAATTTAAGAAAAAAAATCAGTGCTTTTCAGAAGTGAACAAGCAGCACCCTGCAAGGTGCCCTCGGAGCCTCAGCCTTACTATTTTATTGCCATGCTAAAAATTTTACCTGCTCTGGAGAAATAAAAGCTCCCCTGACAAGTAGAAAGGTGCCTGGATGGAGCTAGGGGGGTGGTCCAGGGACCAGCTGGCCCCTCCAAGCCCTGGTTCTCCTTCCCAGGCCTTCCAGCATCTCGCCAAGAAACTTTCCCAACTGGGGCACAGTCTGCTTTGCCAGGGGCTGCAGGAGAAGATGTTCACTTGCAGGTGGAGGCATGTCAGGAAAACTTCCAGGCAAGGCATTAAGCAATGAACTACAAGAAAACTAGGGCACAAAGTGCCCACCAGCTGCAGGCAGGAGCAGTGCTGAGGAGCCGGCTAATGTCCCACGGCTGCTGCATCTTGCAGCAATCCCAGCTCCTCCTCTGCTGGTGCTCTGCCTTCTTCTGCCCAAATCTTACCCCTCCACAGAGCTGTGGCTTGGATTTGGATACCTGAGAGGTAGGATTATCATCTTGGTTTGCTCTGGTGTGGTATCACAGGGCCCTGGGAGCATGAGGGTACAAACAATGGCCAGTTCCCCTTGCCTTGACCCAACATGAGGCTGGCCGGCAGCGAGACAACGCACCGCCTGGGAGCAGTGCTCGATATGACAGGCTCTTTTTGTAGCCAAAATCTCAGCACAGGCAGAACCGATGGATGGAGGTGGAAGTCGCGCATTTCAGACACAAGGTCAAACAGCCCTTTTGGACCACACCATGGAAGAACGGGCATGGGCTGCAGGCTGAGCAGCCACAACACTACTTTACCCGCAAGCCCCCTGTCACACTGGGACCTCCAAGGAGCACCAGCCTGAAACAGGGCAACCCTGGGGCTGCTCTAGTTTGGGCCCGGTGCTAAAGAGCAGGTCAAGCCAGATTCAGTTGCTTCTGCCATCTCTTCTCCACGCCTTTGTCGGGAGACACTGGGCAACTCCAAGTCCATGGAGGCAGAGACTCGCTGCTGACCCTGCTTTGAGCTGGAGGTTCGACTGGAAACCTCCGGTGGCCCCTGCCAGCCTAAATTATCCTATGACCCTATTAACTCCCCATTACCCTTCCACCCCATACTGCGACCCTCCGCAGGAAAAGCCCACCCAGGTGATGGGGGCACTTGGCAGCCCTTTTCCCCACAACCTGGCACATGAGGCAGAGCTTTCATCTCAACCCCTGGTGCTTCGAAAGCCTCATGAATTTTTATCAAACACAAATGGTTTAATTCCTGCTCACATATGTAGAAACCTTGCCATGAGTCTGAGCTTTTTGGGGGGGTTGTTTTGTTTCTTTTTAACTTTATAACAACTTTAATTTTACAAGCTCATAAATCAACTCTTCTTCCCTGCTCTGCCCCACACCTCCTGTCTGGGTGTGACTATAAGCAAATGAGACCATTGAATGAAAATTAACTTTTTTCTTTCTTTTTTTTTTTTTCAAGAATTGCTCATGTCTCCTCACAGCCTCAAATATTTCATGCAGGTTGTGCCATGTATTTCACAAGCTAAGCCAAGCAAAACACCGCCTTCCATATACATGGCAAAAAAATGTTTTCCAGGGCTCAAAGCATTTCTGTCTTTGGCAGAATATTTTCTCAAAGCATACTGAAGGAAAAGTATGAAAATGAAATACAAAGAGTGGTTAAGATAATATTTTGGGTAGAGATGAGCCCAAACCAAACCCCAGATTAGAAAGCCAGACACCCCACTAGATACCATTCCCAAAATGAGGAGGTTTGTTGTGATACTTGGAGAACAACTGAGAAACGTTGCAGGTCTCCCACCGAGTTTAGTTTATTAATTGAGCTTATAAACAACTTAACCCCTACTGGTCCTCACAGCTAACACAGATCCTATTATATTTATACAATAGATTACATCTACCCAGACTGGCCCTGGGTGGCTTAGACAGGGGGTGGACAGGCTGTCGGGGGACAGGTAGGGGTCTGGCATGGCAGAGAGGATCCATGAGGCAAAGGGGCTCTGCTGAACCTGGACAGGAGACCTAAAGATTCCCCAGGTTTTGGTGTGCCTATATCTGCTATTTGGATCCAGCCTGTCACTGACATGGGCACAAACTGTGGTGTAATTTGGGGTTTCAGACCTAGCATTTAGGACTGGATCCAAAACTCGAATGGAAGAAATTTGGGAAAGAGGCTTTTAAGAGTTTAATTTGAAACAGAAAACCCATGAATCTATTTTTGCCCTGGTCTTTAATTGAACTTTTTTTTTAATCCTCTAATATGCCTGGGCTGTTCAGGCATCCAACAGCAACTTCTCAATATTAAATAGGAGCTTTATGCTATATGAATGGTGAACAAATGACAAACTCAACTCTGCGTGCACCCGCTGTTCTGGAAAGGTGAACAAATAGCATGTTATGGCTCGGCGCATTTACTCAACAGCAGCCAAAAGGAAAGCCAACTTTAGACAAAGCCTATCTTGACAACAGTTTTCAAGAGGATAATTGCACCTACTAATTCATAAATACTCTCAGACACTGATAATGCAAGTCTTAGACTCAGGCATCTTTACTTTCCGAATCCCAGTAAAGAGTCCATGTGCGTGACTGCAAAATCAAGACAGTTTAATCATGTAAAGTGTATTTTACTCTCTAGTTTAATATTTTTTTATAAACCTTAAAATAACCTGAAAAATATTTGTCCTAGTACTTGACAGGACTTGGGTTTGTTTTTCCACTGATTTAGTGGTTGTACCACCGGTCTGAAAATAGAGTACCCGGGGGAGCGAGGGTGCTTTTCTGCTCCAGAAGCTGAGTGTATACCCAGCACATCAGCCTGCACCAGCCCCGGTGTACGAAGCACCTACCATCATGAGCCGAAACCGCCGCAGCTCCCTGCCAGCAAAGGACAGACATGCCCTGGGCTCTGGCGACTGCTCTGCTCCATCCCACACTCTGCCAGGGCTGCTTGCGGCTGGTACCCAGAGCACAAGCAGGTACGCAGCGCACAAGCAGGTACCCAGCCAAGTCCTCCTCCATCTTCAATAAGCCAGTTAACCAAACCTCCGTTCCCCTGCCTCAAAAACAAGGACAAGACTTGGCTAAAGCGGTGGACCTTCAAGAGAAACACACTGGATAAGTGGATGCTACCTGCTACTAGGCAAAATGAGATGTATCAGGTGTGAAGAGTCTACAGGGCATAAGAGATGACTCATTAAAAATCCTTTCTTTTCTGAGAAGCATCATGCGTTTTTAATGTTTCATGTTGTTAAATCCGTGCCCATCACAGCATGGAAACTTTTGATCTGCAGGAGTCATGTCCCACCTTTAATGCATAGAGCTACCCCCAGCCCAAACCCAGCTCTGCCCCAGCAGCAATGCCAGCACCTCCCTACTCCCCTCCCCAGACCCCCGCTGCCACGGATGCACAGGGAGGGACTCCTGCCCCTCTCAGCCTCCAAAAACAGTTTCAGGAACCACAGGCATCCAGGCTCAAAAGCAAACACTGGCAGCCAGTTTTGTAGCAGACAATGTTCCTGGACTTCATCAGCAACATCTTCAGACTCGGTCACCTTTAAAAAAAACTAACTCCATGGACACTGTTTGCATATGCATACATGTACACACGAAAACACTTATTAGCTTAATAGGGTGAGTATCAAAATGTAACACTAAATTATCTGACATCTTTATTGCTTAGAATGACAGATTCAAACAAAGCTAACCCTTTAATTATGTTTATATAATGTAATTTGGCATAAGTCATAAAGCACCCCTTTGGCAATGCCAGATTAAATATTTTACATTTGCTTGGGCAGCACATTACAAGACTGAAAGCGGTATTTTCGCCTGATGCTCCAAGGCAGAGACTGCAGTAGTGCGGATGGGACCAAGGCTCAGCACAAAGGCTTTCCCCGGCGGGAATCACTCTGGGCTCGCAGGGACCCCAGCCCCACGTCCCACTTTGCACAGCTCCCCTTCGCACCCGCTGACCCAGGAGACCGGCACCACTGGTGTTTGCCAAGAGCAAAACAAAAGGCCCTGCTGATGCCAACGGCACCAGCGGTGCCTCCATTACCACCGGTGGGGTTTCCTGGGGCAGTCACCTTTCTGCCCACCGGGGCTTCTCCAGGTCCTCCTTTTGTGTACAAAAGTGGAGAGTTTCACACTTTACGCCACAAAAATTTTAACTAATGGGCTTCGAGAAAGTTCATACCTGAGCTTTCAGAGAGAGGATGAAGCACCTTGAGTTGTTCTGCAACAGGGCAGGGAAAAGAGAGCCTCATTGTTCCGTTTCTCAGGGCCCATCCTTCCTGTCGCTCCTAAGTATCTTCCCAAGAAAAGGAAGTTCCCCATGCCAGGCTTGGTGTCTAGGGTCCCCTGCAGGAAACTCTCCGAGGGTCCCACATCCAAGATCTGTGGCCCTGTTCTTCACTGGTGAACTAGAAACCTTAGTGATGCTCTTGCCTGTTTCAAGGGGATACCAAAGAATAAACACCGCCCTTATTCCCAGAACAGGTCCCATGAAGCCACACTTCCACTGCCAGTACGTCAGGAAAGCAGATGTTGTTGAAGTCAGAACAAAGCCCCTCGAGATCCAGGATAGCCGTTTGACTGGCAACAGACTGGTTGCCCTTCCCAAGGGTCTGCATTTTCCACAAGTCACCACCACCACTCTGGGAACTTCAGTCCACTCTCAGTCCTCTGAGACACAGCTGCTTACTCTGACCATAACCACCTACTCCAACATATGTAAATCCACCAGTCCCAAAGACCAGGCTGGTCTAGCCTAACCACCGTCACTCCAATGTAACCCATTAACCACACCCATGCAACTTAGCTTATTTTTCAGGTAGTACGTGCACCTCTTACTTTTGTTTTACTACTAGGTTGTGGCTGAAGATGGTTTTGCTTCCCATTTCCCAAGTCTGCTTATCTGAACCTCATGTGTCAGCTTTGACCCACGTGGTATAGCTTGGCCTTTGCATTCTACCATGCACCTTGCTCCCATGGTCTTGTATTCAAGGTGAAGACTGTAGCTTCACATCATCGCCTCTGTAGGTAAAGGTAGAGAGTAGGCAAGAAAACAGTCTTACTCCTCTCTTACAGAAAGTCCACTCACTCCTTCAGAACTCCAGAAATGCAAAAAGTTGGGAGGGAAAGATTTTACCCAGCCTCCACCCCAATCTCATATAGTGTTGAAACTTCTTATGGTAAAAGCATAAAGGTCACACCTTGTAGGAGATGGCCAAAGTGCTTTTGCTTGGGGTATTTTTCTTGGGTTTTGAGGGTTTTTTTTGTCTTGCCATCTATGCAATGTGAGGTTTTATCAGCCATGGTAGGATCTGCATTTTTCTGAAGCTACCACCAGTACATAAAAACCAGACACTGCATTGCTGAGGGAGATGGGGAAAAAGAAAGCCAAAGCAAAAATGTGCAAGTGCTCAGCCCTGCAAAGAGCTGTCTGCAAAGAGGGAGATGGAAAGCCACATCCACAGTCTGCTGGAGCACCCAGCCTAAATTTAGTGTAGCCCCACTACTTCGCTTAAGTTCAGACCTCACCATCCAGAACCGTCAGAATGTTTCACACTCACACTTTGCCTAGCGTGTTCTTTGCATAATGTGAAGTAGGTAGTGGTTTGCATTGCTCATTATGCACACCAATTCGGACGCTGCAAGCAGTACCTAAGTCCTTCCTCACTGTCATAATAAAGTGATGGCTGTAGAGACATCAAGAACGAATGAGGGTGCAGCACAGACAACAGGAACTTGAACTTCTTCAGTAACATGTGGAGCCATATGGTGAAGACTTAACATCAATATTAAATAAAAAAAAAATTCAAGTGGTCCCCAAAACAATGCATAATGTACAATTCAGAGCACAACATTGACTAATGGAAAGAGAAGAGACCTTTGGAGCACTAAGGAGAGCAGCAGTTTACAAATTCCAAAGTATGCCATGTTTGCACCAAAGAGTTTTAATTACAGAATGAATAAATCTACCCAGACAAAATTTCCTGGGGTTCTTCAGAGACAGTCTTGACTGTTTTGTCAAAGCACTTTCCTTTTTCACCTTCATATAAATTACAGTGTTCAAAAAAATAAGTCATTTAAGAGACAATATGAGTTATGAAATATTAACCTGTGCATAAGCATACAGGCTTGCAAATCTCATTGAAATTCTGTTGAGTTACATTGCCCACACAACTTGCAATCTTAGCAAAAGTCACACAAAAGGCTTTCCCCCTCATTGTTTACATGAGCATTTTGGAAACAGCATATATATTGCTACGCAGAAAGGGAAATAGAGACAGGAGTGCAATGTAGTTTGTTGAGCTAATAAAACAGCAAGCCTTCCATTTGTTTCTTTAGTCCTATAGAGCCATTTCTGTTTAAGGCTTACATGCTCCACTGTTAGCAGAGCTGGTGACAAGCATTTTCACTGCAGATTGTTAAAGTGTGTGGGCTAGTTTAAACTATGAGAATGTTTCCCAGCCATTATTAATGGTAGAGGCTTAATTCATGATTTAAGAGGTTGATATATAACAACAAAGTTACAGAAAGCCCTAAAGAGACTGGCCGTGCCATCAACCTAGCTAGCTAAACCCATCTAAAGACACAGCAACCCTAGAAAGACATGAAATTAATCTGGATTCTGGGACTTCTGATGTTTGCAATGAGCTTGGCCAAAAGCAATCTAATTTTTTTCATATTCTTTTACATAAAGTTACCAGTACTGCTTAATTACATGAGTAATAATAGACAACAAAGCCTCCTTCTCACACATTCAGAACTGTGGAAACACTCTTTCATGCAGCAAGGAATGGTACATATAAAATAATTAAGACGGACATCAATGAAAGCAAGAAGGGGCATGAGCTTCAGGAAATCTGCCAAACCATTGGGGCTTCTGGCAGAACATCCTGAACGTCTGCGATCTACTTGTTCAAATACGGGTGTCAAACATTTTAGCAGAGACACCCCATGCAGGTCAACGGTGACACGAGACTACGGGAGAGCCGCTGCCTCCTGCTGCCCTTACAGGTTAGCTTGCTCACTTCAGCTCCAAGACAGCAATGGCAGAGAAACTGAAAACAGGCAAGATAAATTCTGTAGCAACTAGCTCTGAAAACATCTATCAGAGATGCCCATCCCCATGCCCCCGGAACTGTGGTTGCTCCAGCTCCATCCCTCCATCTCCAGAAGGGCTCACAGACCGTTTCTGAAGACACGGGCACATACAGATGGGAAGAAAAGCCCAGGTGTCCAAGAGTGTCTTGTTTCCCCCATCCCTAAATATACAGATGAAATGAATGAGGAAAAATCCAATTTAACTTCATGTGTACCTTTAGACTGTCATGACTGCAGCAGCTTAATGCTGCCTCATACATTTGCAATGTCAATACCAAACCTTTTCACTACTCTAAAACCTATAGAAGGCAAAGGATCACTTTCTACTCAGCAGAGAGGACTGTGGACCAGCTCCAAACTGCTTCTCTTGCCTCTTGGAAATCCCAGTGTATCCTCTCACTGTTGAAGAAGGAAGGGGAAAGGGATAAACAGTTCAATCTAGATCTTCAGTTGAGTTCAATAGGATAGTGATAACTTACAATAGGGGATAATGCCACCAACAGGTGAACTAGTGTTTTTCCTGATTTACACCAGACAGAGATGAGATTCACCATCAGCAGGCAAACCATTAGGGTGTGGATGAGACGTCCTCAATAACCAGGTGACTTCAGTCTGTTTTGCTTATGAACCTCATGTTTACACCAGAGCAACAGGAGAATGCATGCTCCTCTGCAAAACCTCATCTGCACATGGTTGTGTGTGCTGGGGGACTGGGTGAAGCATCCTGGAAGGTTTTTGGGAGAAGAACTGAGCAAAGATCCTTTCTACAAGAAGAAAGATCCTTTCCACAGGAGCAGGGCTTTGAGCACAGCCCCAGACAAGTGGAAAGCATGTTAAAGTCTCCTGCTGAGCTAGTGAAGGTCATTGGAGGTAACTGGGCAACTTTTTTTTGGCTGTGCAATCCCTTTCCTAAGCACTCACACGCTACCACACTCTTCCAGTCCAGCCTCAGCAGAAACGCCTCCCGTGGAGCGGTGCTCAGAGCTGGGTGTTCGAACCAACTTATCTTCTGGTTTGTTTTTTTTCTCCTCAGTCCTTGACTCAGTATCAAGCCTCCTTTCCCATGCTTTCTTCTCGCACATTCACGCAGCATTCCCAGCTGGTTTGGTCCATGGCAATCCCGGGTGGGTGGTCACCTCCCGGCTGCGGCAGCGGTTTGCTCCCATGCCTGCAGCCGTGCGAGCTGCTTGCCTGCAGCACACGCAGCTCCGGCAGCTCAGTGGCTATCAGGGAATTTGCAAACCAGAGCTACAAACTGTAGGGACTCTCCAGCGAAAGAGCTTCTGGCACACACGCGCTTACGCGGCTGGAATTAAAATCAGGTTTCATTTCCCTCTCTGTGTCAAATGGAGTAAATCATCGTTTGCCTTGTAAGCAGGGAGCCTGAGACAGCGGCTTCCCCAGCACTAAGCCTTAGCGACAGAAATATGTACCTACCAGTAGTGAAGGAGCTTTCACTTACGGTCTGAGTGTTTTAACCTGGCCCTTCTTCCCCAGCCCCTGCATGTTTGCTGCTTATAACAATTAATTTCCTCATAGCTGAAAGCAGGGTTTAGTCCTGCAAATATAAATTCACATGTACAGTGATGTGATCAGTGAGGTTTGTGGGATTAAGTCCTTGGGTCCACCAAAAATTTTTACAGGACTATAATTATAATCGGACATGCAGCTGCATGAGTGTTTAAAGGTAAGCACATGTGCAATTGCTTGCAATTTGTTGCAGGTTTTAAATCAGAATTGTTCCCTGTCAAACCAATGTGAGCTGCCTGGGCAGACACACACAGAATAAAGCTGATTAGAAAAGTCAGGTTTTGGGGATCTTCCTGTTGATTCTTTGCCTAGTCCCTCCTCAACCCCCAAACCCTTTCTGAAGAAGTGACTTTCCTCCACCAGGCTTTACACTCCTGCTCCTCCTGATCTGAGCTCCTCCTGTCACCTCTGCATTAGTCCCAAATATGAAGTTTCAGCCAAAGGTGTTAAAAATCTTTACCTACACCTCTCACTACTTTTTCCTTGTAGCCCAGAGGACAAATAAGCATAATCCTGAAGTTACTGTTTTGTTAATGATACGCTTGTTCACCTGAGCCCCTCCCATTATCCCAGACACTGGGAAGAGGAGATCATGTTATCTCCAAGATGACCTGCCTGGTACAGTGGTTTCTGTGGCTCAAGGAACAGCTTCTTGCTCTCTACTGAGATCATAAGTCTCCTACACTTTTTTCAGCCATGTCCTGTTCCCTCCGCAGCTCAGACGAAACCCCCACCTGAAGCTGCTCGCTAATAACTGCAAGTCACAGACCAAACAACAAGCGGGCACGGCACCGGGAAATGCACAGGAGGAATTCCCACCTCCAAACTACAGCTTTTCATGCCAAGACCATTAAGGAAACAATTTATAAAAGGTGTCTTCCTTGAGCAGCTCCTTTTGCAAAACCTCTCCAGTCAGACAGTTTCCCTTATCGCCTTCTGCCGCTGCATCCCCAGCAGCTGCTTCTGGTTCACTCCCCAGGTCTGCCACCAAATCTATCTTTCACATCTTAAATTTCCCACATCACTGTCACAACTCCTGTACTTAAAAGAATCTGGCAGTGCCAACCCACGCTCTGCCTGGCCAGCTACCTGATGCTGGTGCAACCTCCCACGTGCTTTTGATCCACATTTTCAGCTGCTTTAGAGCCTTTCCAATTAAAGGCTGCACCGCAGAAGCAAAATGTCCTGACTACACCCCTCAGGGCTCTGGGGTTTGGAGCTGAGCTTTCTCCCCGTTGCAATGACTGGATGAATAAGACATTGCAGCTGGGTAGTCCCCCAGCCTCTCTGCTGCTGAGAGCTACAGCCCTGTTGAACACTATCTGAGACCTGTGGCTATTGCTCTGGGTTTTCCTCCAGCTCCATAGCAGGAATCAGATCACCAGGGTTGCACTTGCACCCTAACCTTGGCTTTGGGCCGTCAGATGTAAGCCATGGACTATGCAGCCCATGTTCTGGTTCCCTTCATAATGTCTACAAAATAACCAGCTGCACCAAATTATGCAGAATTCTCGCTAATTGATGAGCTACTGCAAGAGGTGACTGCCAGGTAAGACAGACTGAATAAAAGGCACCACAGCTGCACCATAAACAGTGATCCTACGGCATCAGTGAGATCTTCTAAGAATACTGGGAATGTACCTGCATCTTCCTGCTGCAGGGTCTGTGGTGGCCCCCCTCCTCTTTGACTTCTGGGTTTCAAGCCAGCGGGACAGAAATGCAGCTCTCGCACCCTGGGCAAGATTCGCCATGACAGGTATACCTGTGTACAACCTAACCTGAGCCTGTGTGCACAGCATCCTGCTGATGGATTGAAACTATCATGGGTATGAGGAAAAACCTCATGTCATCATACAATTTTACCCCCTTCTGATAGTACCAATCATCAGCCTGTTTCATGGGCTACAGCTAAAATCTAAAGCAAAGGAGTGAACTAAGGTTAACAGCAAGCAGTTTGCTTAACGAAACAGAGTGCCAAACAGGGAAATATTATTCACTCTCCTTACTAGAATCATAATACTAATTAAAGCAAGGGTGATGAGAGAAGAAAACACATATTTAATGTTTCTCCATCAGTCTGAAAATCAGACTTATTGTTTTAGACCCTTTAAGAAAACTGCTCCCTTCAGATCACGCATGCTGGGTTTTGAATGAAAATAGACTGAGTCAGTATTTAAGCCTCTACGTAGAAGGTTTAATTCCAAAACCACAAAAATAGCCTTAAATATTACCCCTCCAGCTATGCACTGCATAAAAATTTTGCTTTCTTAAAACTGCACTTACTAATTTCTGTATTGAGTGGCAGCTGCTTACACAGTTGTTTCTAGTGGGAATTTATTCTTGGTCCAGGCAGTGGAAAGGAGCCTGGAATTAACCTCTTGCTCTCTGCTACTGTTAATTACCTTTGCCACAGCACAGAGCGTGCCAGGCGCAGAGCATCCAGGCAAGACCCTGCCATCAGCAGCAATGGCATAAATCAAGATGTGACAGCACGAAGGGACAAATAAATCACCAGGGGGAGAGGTGATGTGAGGAAGGGTGAGAGCTATAAAAAATACAAGCAGATGAGTCCATGGCCAACACCAACTGTGCTGGAGCTGCTTTGGTGGGCAACAGTTGAACATCTGGAGTTGAGGTGGGTTTGTGGTACAACCTGTGCTTTGGAGACAGGAAAAATGAGACACAGAGAAGTTAAGCTTGAGTTTTCCAAGAGCTTCAGGGGAGCAAGGCACCCTCTCCTGGTACAGGGTCTGGTCTCAGCAAGGTTCCCAGAGAGTCAGTGCCAGAGCTAGAGGCAGCATAAAGGCATCCCAGATCCTCCTCTTCTGACACTGGCATGGGAATTTATTTCATCCTTTACTATTCAAATATATCAGAAGTACTTCTACAGGAACAATTTCTTTTTGAACTTCTGCTGTTCTTTTTGAAGAGAAAAAGAAACCTCTGTTAAGATGCATTACAGGTATTAATAAAGAAATGTCCTAACAGAAACTACTTTCTTGGAAAGTAATATACAGAAGGAGCCTTTCCTCTTAAAACTATACAGTGGAGCTGGGAAAATAAAGAGGAAATCTGCTTTTTTTTGGTGTTTTTTTTCTGTTTTTTTGGGGGGAGGAAGAGAGAATGAGCAGCAGAGACAGTTTTGGCTGTTGAGGGTATCTCATGACAGTAGGTGGCAAAGATCATCAGTGCTCCCATGTGACGTTTTGGTGAGATGTAGTGGTAGGGAGAAAAGCAAAATGAATGCAGCAGCTTCCCAAGAGTCATCTCCCAAGGTTTTGTCTTTAATCTCTTTCCCTCCGTACTCTAATACGAACTATACTGAGAAAACCCTGAGATCAGCAAGGCAGCTGGTGCTGATGCCAGAGCGCGTAACCACCTCCCAGCCCCACTCGGCAGAAGCGATAGCAAACGTCTTATTTCCTACAGGAGCTTGAGCAGGCTCCCGCCTTCAGTTACGTCTTCATTGCCACCAAGCCACAGACACTGCGCACGGAAGTACCCGCTTTGGGCTGCGGGTTCCTCCGGCAGGGAGGGTGCAAGTGCAAAACCAGGATATTTTAGCAGGAAAGGGCAACTGCCAGCCAGCTTCATAGTTAGGCAAGAGAAATCTCTTCTTTGCTGGAAAAAGTGAACATACACAGATAAGTTTGCTCAGGTCCTCTTCTCTTATCCCAGTGAGGGAATGAACTGGCTAGTTTTTACACCCTCGAGATGTTTGTTTCTGGTTTGGTTTCTCATAAAGAACTTGAAGACCAGGACACCCTTATATGTGGTGAACAGGAAATACCAAAGATCATTACAAGGATAGAAGCCACATGATGGGGTGGAAGAAGAAACACAGCTAAGACTGAATGAAGAGAAACCATTAAACACTTGGAGGACAACAGAACCAGGACCCATTAGGAAGCCAACAGGCAGCCAACATAATGTAAACTGAAAAAAAAAAAGAACTTACAGCATTTTGTGCACGATTCTCACTGTGGTTTGTGTCCCACAGCACTACTGAGGTCAACAGCTTGCGAAGTCCTAAAGAGCATCCAGTGGTTTTTTTGTTATCAGGTCCCTGGAAGTTTTTATTAAAAAGGAATGGGAGGAGAGGGTATTTTTTAATTATTATTACTTTTTACATTTAACTACTTCAAAGAACCTAGCCCTGAGGAACAGAAGCCCCCCTGGAAGCTGATAGCAGCTAAGAACATAAAAGCCAAAATCATGAGGTGCTTCAGAAAATTTTATACTAGCCATGAGGGACACAAATACTTGCACTTTCTGGAATACACTAATCGTTAATTATGGATAAAAGGGGCATGCAGAGGTAAAGAAAGAAGTCCATGTTATAGACAAGGAAATCCACCAGACGGACCTGCTACCCTGCTCCAGGAAAGCGTTCTTTACACTCCTTCCAACTTGCCTTTGATTCTGTGGAATCAAAATCCTGCCAGACTCCAGCTTTCTTTGCCCTTCCTCCCAGTTTTTTTGGATGGAATTACAAAATGATGGGGTTAATAGAGTGCAGAGCAGCTGCAAACTATCTGGATTTCACTGAAGGACTTGATACTGTCTCCTGAAATCTTATGCTCCAAATTAATTCAAGTTGGCTCGGGCAGGAAAACACTGTCATGCCGATTGAAAGCTGCCTGAGAAGACCGTAAACACGGGGTAATGACACGCGGTGATGTTCTCGCTGTGGGCACCGCGGGGCTGGAGAGCTGCCTGCTGCGGTTTAACCTCATCAGCCACCCAGGGATATAAAAAAAAGGGAATCCAAGGAGCATTGACAAGAAGTCCCAGATGCAGTTAAAATAAAAGGGCGTTGTATCCATTTGGCCAGAGGGATAAAACCCATGAAGTTGAGAGAGTTAAGAAACGCTGATGAAACAAGACAACTTTTCAGTGGGAAGAGAGGGGGAGAAGGGTCGAGCAACCCTGTGTACCTGCGCGGAGATAGATGAGTGCGTAACGTTTAAGGGAAGGGAAAAATCCAGGAGGTAGTGGTGTTAAAAGAGACCTTTCTTTCTCGCTCAGAGGCAAGCAGAGTAATAACGTTATTGGATTCGTCAGCTCGCAGCCGCGCAGCCCTCCGAAAAGCCAGAGGCTGCGTGCGCTGGGTGCGTTCCCACCCGTGCTGCAGCAGGGATTCATGGCCTGCCGACACGAGGAACTGACCACAACAGCTATGGCAGAATAAGCTGTTCTACAATCACCGTTCTGGAACAGCTCAGACCACTGTCGTCTACAATAAGAGTCATTTTACGGTGGAATAATTAATGCTGTCTTCCAGAGCAAAATAATTGCTCTGGAATACACTCCCTCAATAGGGTTCAGATGAGCCGCAGCTCCAGAGCAGCTCTTGCAAAACAGATTGTTCTTGACAATTCTGCCTCATAGACAAGCCCCAAAATCCAAATACTCTTGATCCATAGGCACAAAATCCATGTGGTGACCAGGGAAAGGAGTTTCGTAGCTAATGCGATCAGGGGTCTGCTGCCCTTGTCGGCGTCAAAATCTGCTGAGTGCCTGTCCCATTGCTCCTGAAATCTAGGGGAATTTTGCTGCTTTGATAGGAGAGGATTTGATTATGGCCAGTTGCATGGTTTTCAAGAAAAAATGTCTTTTTATATTAATTTGTTTAAATTGCTTTCAGGTTTAGTTCGAGGATTCTTTTTCCATTTTATTTCAATACAATGAAAGTGTTTCAGTTTTGGAAGGGAAGGAAATTTGGACAGAAAGATCACTGAGAACACTTTGGGAAAATTTTGGGGAGGGGAACACATTTAAAGAAATATGGCCAGGGAAATATAGCTTGCATTTTCCCAAATGCTGTTGATAATTGTTTTCTTTGACAGCTCTACTTCTTCACACGCACAGTTTCCAAATTCTCTAGCAGAAAATAAAACTACAAGAAATTCCCTGGTGTCTCCTGCCCAGCGCTCTCCAGGCCACATACAAGGAGCTCAACTTCGGACTTTGTGGTATTTCAGTTTTACACTATCCCATGTGAAACTCTTTATCCTCCTCCTCCCTGTCTTCTAGGAGAAAACCACTGCTGCTCTGGAGGAGCTGGTACCTTTTCCTGCTCCTGCTTTGAAATATTCACCCAATGCAGCGATGGGCATTTCCCAAAGCACCCAGGTGGCTGGGGAAGCTGATTGTTCAAAACACTTTAAAAACTGTTTTGTTTGTTAAGTTGTTGGTATCCTTCCAGGAATTCAGATTTTGCACCTAGAGCTCACAAGAAGAAACTAACTCTCAGCTCCATCACCTCCCCGGAGCGGGCTGCGTGTCCTGGGAGCGGTTTGGGGCACCTGGTACAGGAGGCTGTTCTTATCGGTACCTCAAAGCCCGGGCTCAAGCCTGATTGAATTCACTGCAGGGGCGATTCCAGTTTCTCCTTCCAAAGCCAGAAGCCTCCTTCCCATTTCAGTCCATACCAAGGTTAGGAATTCGGACAAGGCAGAGCCGGCAATGAAGTGGGATGCAGGGCAGGGTGGATCACCCCTGCACGCAGCAGAGCGGGGATCCTTCACAGGTGAGTCCCCTGTGCTGCGCGATGACCTTTCCCATCAGTAGTATTCACCATCACTCAGCCCTCAATACACAGACATCTCCAGGGTGGAAAAAAGCAACCTTAAAAAGAGCCTGAGTTCTAGTTTAATGCAGGCTCCATAAACAGCCAGTCACAGGGGACATGAGATTCAGCCTTCTTCATCTGTCCCTGCCTAATGTGAAGCAGATGTCTTCTATTAATGAACTAATTGCTAATTAGTAACCACTTCATTTCTCTTCCATCAGTTTTCTTCTCTAGTTCAGCCGCAGAGAGGGCAGGCTGTGTAAATAAGCCAGTCCCCATGGAAATGTATTGCAGATAGAGCAATTCAAAGGCAGCAAGGTAGGAGGTGAGCAAGACAGTGCCTCTTACCGGATGGGACACTTGTCAGGGACATTTCATTTGCCACTTTGCACGTCTGTTGACTTGCCAAGTTGCTTAACCTTCCTGTATTTTGGTCTCAAACACTTGCTCGCGCCTTGTCTGTTCACATCATAAACACTAAACAAGGGGCATGTCTCCGATTTCAGTGCTTAGCAGAACGGGGCTGTGATACTTCCTACCATCCTGGGAGACTGTAACAGGGCAAAACGTTATAGCGGTTTCTCCTTGCTTGCTTGCAATGGAGCAGAGCGGAGCAATGTCAAGTCACAGCCAAATTCCTATGCCCAGCACTAACCCGTACAAAGACAATGTGAACGGGCTTTGAAAGGGAATGAGGGCAAAGACGCAAGGACGTGCAGGTTAAGCTGATGTGGCATAAAACACTAGGACTTTTGTCAGCATAATTTTATCACTAAACCCAGAATTGCATTCCTCCTTGGAGCCAGGTTCACAAATCTTCAAAAGCGCAGGCCGCCGAGGCCTTACTCCACTGTCCCATCACCTATGGGACAGGGCGTAAGGTGTCACAAGAGCAATACATGAGTGACTTGGACAGCACAGTGACTGAGCACCACGTAAGTGTCCCAGACACAGAGCAGCATTACTCCTGAAAGCTGAATGGGATGTGCCCTCCATCCTGTGTCCACCCTGAGTTCCCATAGGAAACTCCAACATTTGCTCCAGAAGCTTGCTGTTCAAGTTGCTTCCCTCTGAGCTGACACGGTTACAACCCTGTGACTTTGGCTCTAGGTGGTAAATACTCCGCTCACGGTCCAGAGATGAAAACTTATTCATGGTACACATCCCATTTTCCTGGTGGGGGTTGCTGTACATCTTGGACAACCCTCAAAGCAAGGGGCTGGAGGCCTCTGATCTGCTTCTGGTGCAGCATCCTCATCCCTTCGCTCCTGAGGTGCTCAAGCAGGAGCGGAGAGCACCCAGCAGCTGGGACACACCACCCAGGACCCCTGAACTTGGGACCTTTGAATTCCAGTCCAAAATGTTACTTCCCAGTTAAATCAAGAGAGATTTCCCTCTGGGCTCTGCATTCAAAAATATGATGATGCTCAAGCATTATTTATAGAAAAGGCATGACCTTCAAATTCTGCCTGGGTCCCAGCCACCACATTGCATCTTTCTAATGGTTTCCCAATAGAGACAGATTCCTGTTCTGGCTGCCTGACTCTCCTTTCCCCTTTCCCCCTGATACTAAGGGATCCTAAAAGCTTAGAAATCTATAGCCGTGCTAATTTTGTAATACACTGGAACTCTCCTTTTGCATCATCCTAAGGGGGACTTACTCTAACTTGGTTCTTGGAAATAATTTCTCCCCTTGTAAAAGACCCCAAATTGTAAACCTTCCAATGAACTCCTTACATTAAGGCATTTTAAAGTTTTATTTTAGTAATCATCATAATAAACAACTCCAGTCTTTACGGAACTTTTTATCCCCAAGGATCCCAGAGTGCTTTCAGCCACAGCGCACCAACTACGGACAGGGATGAATTCATCGCCCTCCGAAAAGGCAGCCGTTCCCAGGGCCGCAGCTGGCCGCCCCGAGCAGGGCTGTGCGGGAGAGGCACCGATGCGCGGGGAGAACGGCATCTCTGCAGCTTGGCTGGTACAGTTGCCCTGTTACGATGCTCAAACCTGGCCAAAGCGTGAATGGTGCACATCCTCTGCTTCTGCGGCATCATGAAATCAGAGCCCAATAGGCGGTTACCAAGAAACATGCTATTAATTGAGTGATTTATTAAGTAATAACTAACGTTATTGATTGTACCATGATAGGGGAGAGGCAATGGACATAAATTGCAACACAGGAAATTATAATTAAATATAAGGAAAAAGAATTCACTATAAAGGTGGTTAGATATCACAAATAGGTTGTCCACAGGGGTTGTGCCATCTCCATCCTGGGACTGAATCCTTGAACTTGGATGGACGAAGCCCTGAGTAGCCTGGTCTCTTTGGGACCTGCTTTGTGCAGGGTGTTGGATGAGAGACCTCCCGCGGTCCCATCCCAAATTCTTCTATGCCATAGTCTGGTGCAATAACTTAAAGCATGAGTGGTGTTGGTTTAAATTAACACATCAACTTCTGAGTTGCGGCAGCTGTCACAGCTGTTAGCTACAGGCCTAGCAACCTCCAGTCGACACCAGAAACTACAAGGCCTTGAGTTGCACTAGTGAGAGTCTGCAGAAACCCCACTGTTCCGGTAATTTCACTGAAAATTTAGTTGATTGCTCTCATCTCACCCTGGCAGCTGTGGAGAAGAACAGAGCCCCGTGCAGCAAATCTTTCCGAACTTGGGTGTTCCCTGCCTTCCGTCCTGTATTTTCTAGATTAAAGCCATGCAATGCCGTTAACTGTTCCTCACAGCAACCAGCCGCTTGTTATTCTCGTTAACCTGGACTCGCTCCAGTTCATCAGTATTAGTGGTGAAGAGCAATACCCAAACCTGGTTTCAATACACTGTACTTCAGACCTCATCAACACCCAGTGTAGCCACCTCCCTTATCTCATATGCAGCTTTCCTATGAAGCCGGCCCAGAAAGCTCTTACGAGGCAGACAAACGGCGTCACACTGTCCCACTTGGATTAGAGTCTCCCATAGCTTCCAGATGTTTCTCCATCTCGCTGCAGCCTCTCCAGCTGTTGCCTTCTCTTTAGGAATTTGTGCACTGGATCACACCTTCTTGCTTACTTCTTTGCTGAAATTTGTCTTGCTGATGGCAGGTTTGTGGTTAACTCCTTCTGAAAAGTAATTTCCCCCCCCTGCCAAGGCGTTGTGCATCCTGTGCAAGGAACAGCAACTAGACCTTGCTTGGAAGACAGCAAGACGGGGAGACTCCACTACAGCCTGGGGGTTTATATCAATAGTTAACTCCCAGCTAACCACTTTTCAGCTCACACTAGATACTCAGGAGGTTTCTATGTGGGCAATGCTACAGCATGATGTAAAGAATTGGTAGTTAGACAGCAGCTACAGACAAAGTCACTGCATAAACCAAGCCTTCTGGGGCTGGGAACCAGAGACTGTGGAACCCAAAATGGAAGATACCACTGTATTTTTTGTTGATATCATTATATTTTATATTCTGTTTCATTACGGTCTGAAAATGCTTCTAAATCCACTGCTGTCATGGCAATCTGCAGTCACCCAATTGCTTTGTGACACTGTATTGGGTTTGCGTGGCAAGGTTTTGGTAGCAGAGGTGCTACAGGGGTGGCTTCTGTGAGAAGCTGCCAGAAGCTTCTCCTATGTCCGACAGAGCCAATGCCAGCCGGCTCGAAGATGGACCTGCTGCTGGCCAAGGCCGAGCCCATCAGCAATGGTGGCAGCGCCTCTGGGATAACGGATTTAAGAAGGGGGAAAAATAAAAAGCTGTTGAGACACAGAAACTGCAGCCAGAGAGAGGGGAGTGAGAACATGTGAGAGAACCAACTCCGCAGACCCCAGGTCAGTGCAGAAGGAGGGGCAGGAGGTGCTCCAGGCGCCGGAGCAGAGATTCCCCTGCGGCC